>PVJH01027152.1:0-29077 GCA_004026705.1 Nesogale talazaci | reverse complement strand
GTCTGTGCCAGAGTCTGTGCCCGCGTCTATGGGGAGCGCCGGCATGCGCCTGCTCCTGGTTCAGAGGAGGGCTCTGAGATTTCCTGGAGTCACAAAACCCAATTCGAGAGCCCCACCCTTCCCCTTGTCATCCCACTCACCGAGCTCCAGGAGCTCCAGGTGTGAGCTTTCTTTCTGGCCGCCCTCTTCCCTCCTCTGGTCTGTTTTTTTTTTCTTTATTAAGTCATTTAATTGAGGGCTTTTACCACTCTTATCACAATCCACACATACATCCACTGTGTCAATGGATTTTGTACACTTGTTTCCCTCATCATTCTCAGAACACTTGGTTTCTGCTTGAGCCCCTGGTGTAAGCTCCATTTCCCCTCCCTCCCCCTCCCCCATGAAGCCTTGATAATTTATAAATTATTATTATTTTGTCTATCTGATACGAATCGACATCTCCCTTCACTCATTTCACTGCCTGTTCCCCAGGGAGGAGGCTATATGTAAATCCCTGCAATCTATTTTCCCTTTCTATGCCACCCTCCACCCTTCCATTGTCACCCTTATCTCCAAATAAATTCAAAAGGGGCATAGGGAGAAGCTCCTGTATACATATGTTGCTGGGGTCAGGTCCGGGTAATATGGCAGGGGCCAGAGTGCACTCAGGGATATATATGGAAGCCTACTAAAAAGGAGGGGGGAAAAGACATAGGAGCTCAGGGGAACAGGGTGGGAACCATTTTTAAGTACACAAATCAGTGGTATAATGGTATTCACAACACTCTCCTGCTTTCACTATTATTCATGTTCTAGAAATTGTAATGAATACAAACAGAAACTCAGTACCTGTTGAACAATAATTCTCATTTCCTGCATCTTAGCCCCTATTAACCACACATTAGCAGGAGTCTCCATGCATTCGAATAGTCTTCATTTTCTACATTCTATATAAATAATACCATAGAGCATAAGGAACACATGCAATATGAATATTGTAAGTAATATTTAACTGTGTGTATATGTCATATCTACTCTATCTTTGCATGTGTTAATGGGTGACCTCAGGTTTTAACAAAGTCTATCTTTGAAAACTGGGTGGATAAAAGGTGATGAAAGCATTGCTCTGCCCATTGCCTAGAACTTCCCTCAGAGGACAACCAGGCTTCACTGTTGCTCTCCTCCAGGGAGGCATCAGAGAGTCCTTTTTCCATGACGAGAAGGTAGATTGACTCGATGTCTCCTGTCCCCTTAGGGATCAAATGTGCTCAATAGAGACGCAGCTCACTCTAGAGTAAAATGTGTACTCCTGGAGGGTTAATTAGAACTCTGTGTTTTGTTGCAAAACCATTACCATTACTCCTCAATTTAGGATTTCTTCCCCCAAATATATCAAGAGCCACCTACAGAGGCAGATCATCAGTGTAGGACTCTTCTAGCGTGAAGTTGACACTTGGGAGAAGACGATGCTATTGCATCCTGCTGTTTATGCAGAGGGCGACTGCTTGCATTGGGAAGTGGTGTTCAGTGCAGGCTATAGAATCAGGGCTGTGTGGCAGCAGAGAGCACTGTGCACTGTGGGAGCAGTGAATCCTCCGTGATGTTGCATCCTGCCTCAGAGTGTTCCCTGCAGGTAGGTGGAGGAGACACTTAGACTTTCGTGGATTATTTCAGGAATTCTGTTCTCTGATTCCCTCAGCTCTCTGCCCCCCCCCCCCCACTCTCCAATGGGTTTTCTGGTGATGGTTCAAGCCAGCACGATTCAACCATGTGAGGCAGATCCAAAAGCATGACTGGCTTCATATCCAGGTGCATAACAGCAGATAACATTCTGTGGTACCCCCCAAATGGAAAGAACCTTATATTTTATCTGAGGGGCCTTCCGAGGATACTGTAATAATAATTGGGCTACTATTTGCTAGGTCAGCAGTTCAAAGTCACCGAACTCTCTGGAGGAGGAAGATGAGAATTTCTCTTCCTATAAACAGACAGTTTGGGAAACCCACAAGAGAACTTCTACTCTGTCCTGTAGGGTCACAGAGTGTTAGAATCAACTCAACAACAGTAATATTAGAATATATATATATATATATATATATATATATTGCCTAGCCTAAAGCCAAACACCACTGCATTTTCAGAAAGTTCCAGTGTAACTTCTTTCAATGAGCATCAATGTTTTCATTGCAGGAACAGTGTCAGAGGTAAGTGTACCATATAAGTATGCATAAGAGAGCCATTTCTAAACCACCATCCAGCCTGAATGGTCAGTAGATTCTGAAGACACTGTGTTTCAATAATATTTACTTCACACAAATAGAATGGAGTTGCTGATGCTTTTGCCGTTCAGATAGAACCATAAGGGGAGACTTCATAGTTCCCTTTAGGTCCTGCCTGTGTGGAGAAAGGATAGACTGACCATTCATATGCATTGTGTCATGAGAAGCTTTTCTTCCAGTGACCCTATTGGGAGTGGGGAACTTTGCTTAAAGAACTTAGTATGTCCTCCTCTACTTCAGTGTTTTATAGCTGCTAAAGAATTTTTCCATTTTCACTGATACTGTTTAGTAACACCCAACTTGAAAGGAGAGCAATAAAGAAGAATATTAAAAAATTATGAAGTATGATATCGAAAGATAGTTGGTAAAGAAAACACATGAAATAAACAGTTTCCATCTCCTGGTGATTCCACAATGCTCCCAGTAGAACTGTGCTCTATAGACATGCAGACAGACTATGTGTTATGACCCTAACCTTCAGAGTGTAGGAGTACTTTAATTCCTACAATAGGGACCAATAATGGTCTAAATTAACGTCCATTTACATGCACTGGAATAGAATGCATTTGCTTAAAGTATGTTGAAATCAGGTGTTTTGTCATTGTAAATGTACATGGTATAATTCTAGATGGAAAAAGATAAATAGTTCTTCCTTGCATTTAAAAATTAATGCTATGTATGACATTTATCCACATTAAAAATTAAGTAGCTAGCTATATACATCAATTATTGTCATGACTATTTTTGACCCCACATTTCAGGTTCTTATTAGGCTCATGAATCAAGTTTTATAATTTTATCAAGAAACTGTTATAAAAATTTACTTCTTATGTGAGAAATAACGAAGAGTCTATGACTATCTTAACAGGAATAAATTGTTTAAAGATGTAGTGAATATTGTAAGGTCTTGATAGCTCAAGTAGTGTACTGTTGCTTAAACACAATATGCTAAAAATAGTCATCATTAAGATAGCTTTCTTTATTCTCAGTTTAATCAAATAAGTTTGGTTAAAGGAAGTCAATAACTCTGAATTAAGTTTCAAAAGTAATTTAAAGTAGCCATCATTCCCTGTAAAAATTTTTATATTTTTCATAATATTTTAATTGAAATTAAAATTTAAAAAATATTTTCTTGAATTATGGATTTCTTTTTAACTAGCATATTAGAAAATTGACAATATCCATGATAAAAATCTAAATTAAAGGTAATCAAATAAAATGCATATATTGCATTTTAAAACTATAAATCATTTCTTAGTGAAATGATGATGTCCATGGTTGAATCAGAAAATATAAAATTTGAAAATGGGAAATGACTTATGAGGATGATTTTTTAAATTTTGGGAAGATTAAAGTGTGCTCAAGTCAATTACAATTTTATACAACGTATACAATAAATTCTAATTCAATGGGGAAAAAGGAAGAGACATGACTGCATATTGATCCATAAATAGATAAATTGACAAAAGCCATTTTACAGTGAAATTACCAAGTAGTTTAAATTGATTATTAGAAATAGAATAATCCTGTTTTTCACCCATAAAGACTAATAATTGACTGAGGAAAGATCATCGATGGGAACTACAATGACTGAGTACAAATTTTAGGATAAACAAGGTCTTTATAAACTGTCTCAGGCTGCTGAAAGCTCGATGCCCCCTGACTCCTGCCAGGCTGTAGGACAGAGAAGAACGAGCCCTGGGTGCTTCAAAGACTGTAACTTTATACAAGACGAAGAAGCCCCAGCTTTCTCCCATGGAGCTCCTGGTGGTTTCAACCTGCTGCCTTTGCAGTTAGCATAAGCTATTCCCCCATTAAGACTTCTTTTCAAAATATTTCACCAGAAATTATGCTAAAGAAAAAATACTATTATAATTCATTTTAATTATATAAATAATATAACCATATATTAAAGTCAATGTATAAAATGCATAAAAGTAAAATAACGCGTCACCCTTTATAAATATGCAATACTCTGAACAAGTGATCTAAGTGAGCACCATCACTTTTGGACACATTCACTTTGTCTACCTAACACTGTTGAACACTGTTCTTTGTCTCCCACACCCTCTCCCTGACAAAAGAAAGACTGAATCCAAGCAGAGAATCCACAGCAAACCCAGATAGAAGCACTCTCTACAAAACCCTGGTCTGTGCTCTTCAAATAGCAACGTCCAATCAGCCACAAGAGAAATGATAAATTACTCCAGAACAAAAAGAATACTTGACCTGGGACCTTAGCTTGTACTTCTTATTAAAAGACAGATGATGCTAGGGATTGAAGACATCACAGTATTAACTTAACTTACTCTGGTCATCATATTAAAGCTTAGTTATGACTCTGCTATTCACAGGAAAGAATAATGAAGAATCTGAAGGTAAATGATCATTTGGGGTGGATTATACATTCAAATGGTTTAGAAAAGAGTTATAACTCAAGGGTAAATCAAGAAATGAGAAAAATGAAATACACATGAAAATGGCATACTGGAGAGGACTGGATATAATTCCTAGCACTTTTATGAGTTAGTACCACCTTCCCATGAAAATGCTAAAAACAAAATGGTAAGAACGCAAGAAGGGAAAATGCTGATCCCAATAGGGATCACTCTGAGCCCATTGTGAGGTAAGTAAACCCAATTGTCATTCAGTGCCTGTTCTGATCCGGGATCACACTTCTGTCCTTCCCACGCTGCCACAAGCAATGGGGAGCAACCACACATGGGTCACAGAATTCATCTTGCTGGGATTCACCCTCAATGAACACATGGAACTGCTCCTCTGTGGGATCTTCTCCCTCTTCTTCATCTTCAGTCTGCTGGCAAATGGGATGATCTTGGGGCTCATTTGGCTGGACCCCAGACTGCAAACACCTATGTACTTCTTCCTGTCACACTTGGCTGTCATTGATCTATCTTATGCCACCAACAATGTCCCTCCAATCCTGGGAAACCTCGCAAAACATGAAAAAACGATTTCCTTTGCCTCGTGTATCACACAGATGTTTCTGTATATGATTTTGTCAGCTACTGAGTGCTTTATTCTGGTCGTGATGTCCTATGATAGGTATGTGGCCATCTGCCACCCTCTCCAATACACCGTCATCATGAGCTGGAAAGTGTGCACTGTCCTGGCTGTCATATCCTGGGCATGTGGCATTTTCTTTTCCCTCATACATATAATCTTCCTCTTAAGACTGCCCTTCTGCGGACCACAGGAAGTGAACCATGTCTTCTGTGAGGTTTTATCTGTCCTGAAGTTAGCCTGTGCTGACACCTCCATTAATGAAATACTTATCTTCGCTGCCTGTGTATTTATTATAGTTGGACCCATTTCCTTCATGCTGGTCTCCTACATGCGCATCCTTAGTGCCATCCTGAAGATCCAGTCTGGGGAGGGCCAAAGAAAGGCCTTCTCCACCTGCTCCTCTCACCTCTGTGTGGTTGGGCTATATTTTGGCATAGCTATGATGATCTATTTAATCCCAAACAGTGATCAACGACAGGAACAACAGAAAATCCTTTCAATGTTTTATGGTCTCTTCAACCCAATGCTGAACCCCCTCATCTACAGCCTGAGGAATGCACAGGTCAAAAGTGCCTTCCACAGGGTGCTGCAGAAGACTAGGGTGATGTGAGAGAGAGGAGAATGTGGTTCAGGTAGGTCTTTGTTTCTTGCCTGGTTTTGTCACTAAGAGATGTGTTTTGCTGATAGGATAAAACTCAAAACAAACCCAAAGTAACATATTTGATTAAAGCAAAGGAAGTGTTCTAAGTTTAGATCTGGGACTGGGACGAAAAACAATTGTTAAGCATAACTTCTTTGAGTAGCTGCTTTAGGATATGACAGCAGAATTATAATAATGCTCAATCTATTTAAAAATTTTTAATTTTAAAAAATCAGAGCTATGTCTATTTGCAGAAAATGTTGCTTTAATGTCAGGAAAACACATTTGTCATGGATTCTGGCTGATCATGTAGGAGAAATATGACTCTAGCTGGAAACAGTCACATGAAGTAAGGGCCCTGATAGAAAACTTCTACATAAGTGAGAAATTTGATAGAGACAATGCTTCAGGGATATGTACATCTATCTTATCATTGGTGAAGACAATAAAATAAGTAACAATTCTGAAGTCCTTATTATAAATGTATAGGAGTAAATAGGGAAAGAATGGAGAAATTATTAATCCATGTAGCACCCAATAAAAATATCTTAATGCAGTCTTTAAGAATTAGGATCAAATGCATGAAATATACTTTTCTTGTGTTTAAACAAAACTTGTAGAAAGAATTTTGAGCAAAACTGCACTGTTACATATCTTTCTGGCTTGTAATAAGTATGAAAAGGGAAAATATGGTCCCTGAAAAGATTCTCACATAAATTTTCAAACAAATCATAATGTAAGAGCAACTTTGGTACAGTCAAAATATTTCTCTTTTGTGTGGCAAGACACATTTAAGATCTGAAAAAAATGGGGTGGCACACTCTAATTGTGGTAATAGTGGTAAAATCAGTAAGTCTGCCTTCTGCCTAACCTTTAATTAAGAGATGGTTATTGATGTTAGCACTGGAAGGTGGGATGGGAAAAATTAGATTGGGTTGGGGAAGTGGGACAGACTGCATGTAGTGACACTGTCGGAGGGAGGTGACACAAAATGGCAGTCTATAAAATTGGGGGGGAGTGTTTCAGCAGAACTTTATCATACTTATAAGGATATTCTTCTGATTTTTATGAAAACAAAAATATTTTTCTTAAGATGACCTTGAATCAGCGGCTCTCAACCTATGGTTTGTGACACCTTTTGGAGTCGAACGCCTCTTTCATAGGAGTATCCCAATTCATAGCAGTAGCAAAATCACAGTTTTGAAGTAGCACTGAAAATAATTTTATTTTTGGAGGGTCAGCACAACGTGAGGAGTAATATTAAAAGGTGGGAACATTAGAGAGCTTGAGAACCACTGCTTTAGAAGTTTCTAGATACCTGCAAAGCTAACCTCAATGCTTGTGCCTCTTTTGAATCCAATAATATGCTCTGCACATCGTGAGCATGCTGTTATTAGCTGCCAGGGAGCTGAGTCTAACCCGTAACCCATAGCAACCTCTGCACAAGAGAACACAGCAGTGTAGAGTCCTGAACTATCCCAGCAGCTGTTCTATGCCTGACTCCATTGTTGATCAATCCAGCTCCTTGAAGGTTTTAGTCAAAGGCACTTTTGCCAAAATTTTTAAAAACTCATAAAATAAAACATTCTGGAGAAGATGTGGGGAGATTGGAATGCTCGTACATTATGATTGAACTTGCAGAATGGCACAGTCACTATGGAAACCTCCCTGAAAATGCCTTAAGCAAATGCGGATAGAAATACGGTGCGGTCCGATAATCTCTCTGTTCCATATATACCTTAAAGAAATACAAACCAAGGCATCAACACCGAGATGTACACCCATCTTTCGCACAGAACTTTGTAAAACTGCCAAAAAAAATGCAAAACGTCAACATCCCATCTGAAGGGAATGCACAACCCAACTCTGACACATGCACAAAATGGAAGATTGTGCATCTGAAAATATGAGGACAGTTCTTTCAAACACTTCATGACAGCGACATCATTGGAGACATTACACTCATCAAAAGTTAACCGAATTCTTAAAGATGAATTTTTAATGATGTTATTATTAAAAAGAAAGAAATTGTACAGCTTTGATTGTATACTGGTGAGCAGAGCTGCCTTCCAAAAAAAATTACACCACGGGAAAGGACTTTGAGGACTGTGAGGAGGGTGGAGAGGAGGAAGAAAAGGGAGGGAAGGGGAAGGGACAAAGAGGAAGAAAGAGTTTCACATGTGCTGTCATTGTTCCGGTGTGACGGGAGAAGGTGCATCTCCATGTATTCTGATATTCGCTGGATGGGACTCTCCCTCATAAATGGGAAAGACAGCTAAAAGCTTCCAGATTCCATACTCATCAGATCTCATCGTTGGTCTGAGTAATTATAAAAGTGAGAAAAGTACAATTGAGACTGATTTAAGTTATTTTCTGACACATGAAATAGTTTCAGACAAACAATCTTCAGTGGTTTCTTTCACTAAAATTCAAAGTATAAATTTACTAGTAATCCATTTCATTTCCAAGTAACACTACACTGCTTTGCAGACAGCTATTGCTGTTCACGCAGGCAACATAAAATGTCCATACACATTACCCTCTCATTTCTTCTATTTTTGCTGATCTTTATTTCAAACATCCAAAATCACAAAAAAAGTGTTTCTATTATTGTTTTGTACAAAATTGTAAATGCTAAGGTTTCCTTAATATGGGTGAAAGTATGTAAAGATCCTTTGTATAATTTTGTTTGTTTTTTTGGGGGGAGGGCATCACTGCCATTTGGTCCTTCATATAATTTTGAAAAAAAAAATCTCTGTATGTTTGAATTTTTTGCAACAAAATGTTTTTAAAAATCAATCCTACTTTCTTAAATCAATCCCTATATTCAAAAAACAGAACTCTTAACATGGATTCTATATTAAATTTATGTTTGTGGTTTCTTCTATAGCAAGTGGGTATCCGAAATAATTCTCTATGATTATTCATGGAGGTAAAAGCGATAGGTATGCTTCGTGTAGCTCTGCCTCTGAACTACCCCTCAGTTCCTCACGTCTCCTATGATTACTATTCAATGTGTCAGGTCAGTTCTTGAGATGATCCTGAAAATACAGCCAGAATGACCCTTAGAAGCAAGGATGAGGAGACTCAGTCTCAAACACTTTGGACATAAAAGCAGGAGAGAGAAGTAGCTGGAGAAGGACATCATGATCAGTAGAGGGGCCTTGGAAAAGAGAGTGGTCCTCCCTCAACAGGATGGACTAGCACAAGGTCTGGAAGAAGTACCTCAACCATCACAGCTATGAGGATGTCCAAGGACCAGGCAGTGGTTCTGTTGAATGCAGGGTGTCTATGAGGGGAAATGGACTTAATGCCACCTTAACAACAACAGAACATAATCTAATTTGACACTTAAATGTTTCCAGTAAAACCTACAAGGTCTACTTAAATGTAGAGAATATATGTGTTAGGGGTTTTAAAACAGAGCAAATATTTACAGAGTCAAAATGATTGCTTGTTCGGGGGTTTTCTGATGCCCAGTACCCGATCCCATCAAAATAGCCTGATCACACAGGCTGTTGTTCTTCCTTTAAGACCCCAGATTCTATATTTTTAAAAATGGGTGCATTCAACTTTTCTGAACAAGAAGAATCATAGTGGAGACCCAACGCCCATCTGTCTACTATTGAACCTTTCCTCCCAGAAGGGTCATAAGGAAGGGAAGAGTCAGCCAGGGTGCAGTAAAGCACCAATGAAAGATGCAGTATTCATCTAGTTCTTTAGGAAGACATCCAGAAAGATTGTGACTGAGTGACAGCCACGAGAGGGACTCAGCAGAGATCATCTGGTTCTTTAAAGCTTCCTCTTTCACACTACCATGACCACAGTCCTACTTCACAAATCCCACTAGACTGTAGCAAAAACACAGTTCAGATAACAGCTCTTGATATATGAATCCAGGACACATAAAGCATAAGGGTTAAGAAGTGGAGAATTGCTTACAATGATCGACATATACCCGCCCACCAACGGGGATTAACAGCACATACTTGGGTGAAGGGAGACAGGAAGCAGTGGAAGACACTAAAACAATAATAATTTATCATTTATCAAGTGGTCAAAAGGGTGATAAAGACAGGAAAAAAACAAGAGCTGATACCAAGGGCTCAAGTAGAAAGAATATATTTTCAAAATGACAATGGCAGCATATGTGCAAGTGTGCTTGATACAATTGATGAGTGGATTATTATAAGAGCTGTAAGAGCCCCCCATAAAATGGTGTTTATACACACACACACATATATATATATATATATATATATGTAATTTAGGGAGTGACTACAAGCAAACAGGTGGGTGAGCACAAGGGGAATATGGTTCAGTCTCTTTGAGTTCAAAGTTGTAAAAAAGATTTGAAGCTTTGATCACTCATTTCACAGTAACATTTGTAAGGGGGTAAATATATTTCTCTCCCTTGGGAGGATATACACATCTGGGGAGTGACCCACAACATCTTTTCCAGGAAGTCATAGGTGTCATGTGATAAAATCTTAACTTTTCCAATGGGGTCAATAGAGACAGGCATGACAGATGATCAAGACTCAAGTTGTGTGTAGATCAAGAGTTAGCTATGTTAGGGGGACAGGTTTGAATACGAGGGAATACTGCAAGATTTAAAATCAGGGATGTATCCGTTCATCACACATATTCTCTCCATATGCTGAGAAGGTAATCAGATTGGATTATAAAAAGACAAGCCGTAAGAACTGGAAGCAGATTTATTAATAACATGAGGGATAAAAACACCAAAGACCATGGTTTGGGTGTTGTCAGGAAGGATTCCAGGGGACTTTAGCCCACGTTGTCACTGGTGAGAAGGAGCACAAGGCAGCCCAGCACACAGAGCTCTCTGGAAAAGGAAGGGTGTAGACAAGGCAGCAGATCACTCCAGTCACCGGAGCAGTGAACTCAAGGGACCACAGAGCATCCAACGTGCAAACGATGCCATCTTGCCTGCTGAAATTGAGGAGGACTCGTAGCACTTGCTAATGAAGGTCAAGGATTGCAGCCTTCCTATGGATGAAAACTCCGTGTGAGTAAGACTAGACTCCTCACTACTGACCAGTGAGTAAGTGATATAGTGATAAATGGAGCAATGGCTAAAGTTGCCAAGGGTTCTGTCTGGCTTAGATGTTGAATCGATGCTCATGGAAGCAGCAGCTAACAGATCAAAAGACAAGTTGCTTTGAGTAAGCCTGCAACCCATGACCAGGTGCACCTGGCCTCAACCAAGCTATTTTAAATGGCCTCATAGGCATGAAAGTTGAACTTTGAATCAAGACGACCAAAGAAGAATAGAAGCATTGGTATTATGGGGCTACAGAAGAATTTTGAAAATAACTTGAACAGCCAAAAGGAAAAACAAATCTGTCTTCAAAGAATAAAGCCAGTCTTCTCCTTGGAGCAAGGATGCTCACACTTTTTCAACAGGCAAGCTACTTATACAATGATCAGGTAAAAATGATATGCCAACTACAAAAATGCAAAACATAAATTTATTTTTTTTATTTATTACATTTATTCATAGATGTGTATTGTATGTGTATGTACCTTGCATAACTGCATGAGTCCATATTGCACAACACAAAACAATTAACTGTGTACATTTTTTGTCATTACCTGAGTTTACTCTGATGACTTGCACAGAATGGAATGAGCCTGAGATGCATAGTCCAGATAGTAGCTGCCTACAGGCAGCTTCGAGCACACTTCCAAATGATCATCAGTCATGGTGGAACATACTTGGACTTGGTGATTTTTACATGGAAAAATGCCAGCTCACATCAATAAGCAGAGTCAAATAATGCAGTCAGGGAGGTAGCACTTTTTCTCATGTTTGGGCACTTTCCCTCTGTTAGTAATTTCCAGAACCGTTCATGTCCTCTGGACTTCAGCTGAATGTTGGTTTGTAGGGTCAACATCTCCCATTCCATGTGAAAGTGATACGTTGTTGTCTTCTTACTTGGTCCAGCTATCTCACTCATTTTAATACTCCTTTTTTTTGTTTAAGAGAAAAAAAACACCAAGGTCTAAAAATTGGTGATAACTTAGCTTGTCAGATTTTCTGCACTTACACAGTTGTTTGCACATGAGTTTGACATCTAAGATTGCATCTGATTGACTGCACTGTATGTCAGTTGAGTGAGGGGATTTATAATAGTCCTATGTCCATTGTTTTTAATGCCACGCAATCTCCCCACACCACATTTGCAATTGACTAGTAGATCATGATCGATGTATTGAGAACCCTTCCTGTCTTAGAGGACAAGAGAGCGAGACTTCATCTTATATACTTCAGACATATTGTCAGGAGCAACCAATCCTTGGAGAAGGGCACCATGCTTGGTTAAGCTGAAGGGTGTCAAGAAAGAGGAAGGACCTTCATGAGATGGATTGACATCGTGGCTGCAACAACTGACTCAGGCAGAGAAACACCTCTGAGGATGGTGTAGGACTTGGCAATATTTCCTACAGTGTGCACAGGTTGGGTATGATTTGGAATCAACTCAATGGAACCTAGTAGCAACAAAATACTCTTGACACGAATTATAACGTATGGCGTGAAGAAGAATAAAATCATGCCAACAGAGGCAGATATAGTAAACTGAAACTTCCGGCAACATGATGTGGAGGTAGGGTCACCCTTCAGGAATTTCATTTGGGTGATCTCCAAATATGCAGTGAGCAAGCCAGTTTGGGGACATCTGCTGAGGACCCTGACCATGTAGCTCCCACTGTTTTCCTGTTACAGTCTCATCAAAGAGAGCCGCTGTGCTCACAGAGACATAGGTTCTCCAGCACTTCCTGTGCCTGGAGACCCATGCCTGTGGTCCCTGGAGTTCACTATTCCCGTGACTGGAGTGATCTGCTCCCTTGTCTACACCCATCCCTTCCCTGGAGAGTTCTGTGTGCTGTGCTGCCTTGTGCTCCTCACCAGCGAGAACATGGGCTGTCATCCCCTGGGACCTTTCCTGACAACACCCAAACCATGGTCCTTGGTGTTTTTATCCAGGGGACCTGAGCTACCACGGTCCTTGTGCTACCCGCCGCCCTTCCACTGGGAGACCCAAGCACCATACTCGCCTGCCCTGTTACAACTCAGCAACCCTCAAGGCACATCTCCCTTCATCACAGGTGTCCTGTGAGTGGCCCTTCCTTGGTGACCCACTACCACGCACCAGTGATAGCCCTCATCTGGGACACACCCGGCACCACTGCTCCTACTTCCACCCCAACCCCCACCTCCCTCCAGCAACACACATGCAATGACTTCCTACATACCAGTGCCATAGTGACATACACATTTGGGTCCATTGCATTTCCCAACCAGGAAACTGGAACACTGTGGTGCTTTGCAATACTCCCTGCCCTACACCAACCCCCCTGGACCCACATGCTTTGTTCACCGGCACCATCTTCCTCAGTGACCTGTCCTCCATGATGAACAGGTAAAAAACTCAGTAAATGAACAGAAGAAGTGAATAAGACAATTGATTGACTTGACTGCTTAAATATTTGTAGAGTTTTCCATCTTTCAGCAAAAAATATAAATTCTTTGCAATAAACATAGCTCATACTCTACAATAGACTGATGCTGAGATATAAACCAAGTTTGAGAAAATTCAAACATAAAGAACACTCAATCCATCCTCTCTGACCACTGCGTCATTATGCTGGAAATCAGCAATATAAAGGATAAAAAATAAAAAAAGACAACAACATGGTGACTTAGCAATTGACTTCTCAAATAAGGGAAGTGATTAGGACGTTCCTAGAAATGCACAATAATCATAATAAAACATATCAAACCAATGAGATGCAGAAAAAATGGTTCTCAGAAGACAAAAGAAATTATTATAAATGCACACAGGAGACAAGAGGAGAGAGTCATGGTCAGCTCCATAGCATAGCTCCACCTGCAATTGGAATAGAGGCAACAGCACAACATTACCCAAAGTAAAAGAAATGAAATCATAAAAATGAGCAGAAATAATTGAACTGGAAAACTAAGATACAATGGGAAGAATAACAAAACAAGAAGCTTGTTCCTTGAAAAATCAACAAAATTGACAAACTACTAGCGAACATAAGGGAGAGGAAGGAGAAGACATCAATATGAAAAGTTAGGGATAAAACAGGGGAAGTTATAACAGACCCTAGCAAAATAAAAATATTGATAGCATATTACTACAAAACACTGTAGACTAATGAATTCAATAATGTGGAGGACATGAACAAAAGTCTAGGAAAACACTATTCCCCTCAATTAATGCATATGAACATCAAGAAATTGAATAGAACCATAACAAAAGAAGAAAATAATAAGGGCATCATGAAACTCCCAACTAAACAAATGTGTTTTGTTGGGCCAAATGTGATCAAAAGAAAATTATACCAAACCTTCCAAGAAGTGCTGACACCATGCTACATGAAATCTTCCAGAAAAGAGAAAGGGACAACAAGGTCCCAAACTTATTCTATTGAGTCAGAATAACCTTACATTGAAAGAGGACAAAGACCCCACAAAAATAGAGGAGAAAAGAATTCAACAGAATATAAATAATAAAAACAATACTTTAATAATACCAATACACCATGACCAAGTGGGATTCCTACCAGGGATACAGAGATGGTTGAACTTTTGTAAAATGACTAACATAATCCATGATATTAGCAAGAAAAAGGACACAAACCATATGGTCCTACCAATTGATCCAGAAAAGGCATTTGCTATTGTTCCACACCTATTCCTAATAAAAACTCTCAAGAAGATAAGCTTGGAAGGGAAAATTCTCAATATAATAAAAGCCATATATGAAAACCCATAGCCAATATTACCCTCAATGGAAAGAAAAGCAGAAAACATTTCCATGGGAAAAGGGAACCCAAAAATGATGTCCCTTATCCTCACTTTTTTCCACATTGTGGTGGAAGGTCTGCTCAATAGCATAGGATAATGACAAGTTATCAAGGTTGTATGATTGGGTAAAGAAGTGAAACTTCTCAGATGTCCACTCTTCCCAGATGATATGATCATATATATTTAGAACCTTAAGGGGTCCACAATAGGATTGCTGGAATCAATAGAGGAGTTTAGATTAACATGATAGTATATTTACAAGAAGAAATCATTTGAAATTTCTATACTATTGTTAAGAACACCAAAATAGATACTGAATAGAACACTGAACACTGTCATTCATAATAACCATCCAAAAGCTCAAGTACATAGGAATAAGCCTCGCCAAAAGAAACAAAATACTTTCCCAAGAAAATTACAGACCATTGCTACAAGAGACAAAAAGGGATCTAAACAAATGGAAGGATATTTCATGTTTGTGGATGGGAAGACAGACTATAGTGAAAATGTTAATACTACCTAAAGCAGTCTACAAATTCAATGCAATCCCAATCAAAATTCCAGCACCATTCTTCAAAGAAATGGATAAACTGATCACCAACTTCAAATGAAAAGGGAAGACCAGGATAGGCAAAGAACTCCTCACGAAGAAGAATAAACTAGGCGCCTTAGACTACCTGACTTCAAAATCCACTGGACAGCCAGAGTGGTCAGTATGTTTGATTTCTGGGGTGGTTTACTCTGGTCTTTGCTTCTCAATACTGAAAGATTCATGCAGCAGAAGCACTTTTGTAATCAAAATAACTTTCATGAGGGTAAGGGAAGTTTTAGGTATTACAGTATCAAAGATACAGGCTATCACTGGAAAGCATGCTGAGCTGCATGGAAAGTGCTGTGGGGAAGTTTGTGACTGAAAACTGTCACTCCAGTCATGTCAGGGTAGCAGGAAAAAACATGTGAAAGAAGTAACAGAAGAGGAGCCCAGAACTAACATGGGGACCCAAGAGCGGGAGATCCCAAGAGAGCACCCTGAGGTGCTCAAGTGGAGCCCTGAGATGGCGCAAGCCGTGCATGTGCCCCCTCTCATCCTCTTAGAGAACAACTGAACAAGAGACGGTTGCTTGCCCTCAGTCTGATATGTCTCCCTCCTATCCCCACTTGAGGTGGGGGCATGGGTGAGGGGATTGCCTAATTTTATTGGCTGAGTTTAAAGGCACCTGTGTGATGTCATGTTGCCAGCACCAAGCATTGTGTGGGGACCCATGTTGGATTCTTCCCACAGGTATCTAATCAGTGTGTGTGGCAGTCATGTGCTTATGTTAATTTTATGATTGAAATGTAGGGGTGGAATCTGGCCTGTTAATCTGGAGATAGCCATTGAGTAGGCGATGAGCCTCTGTGTGGGCATGGCTTTCATCTGAGACTCCTGGGAAATCTTACAATATTTCCCTCGTGAAGATGAGAAGCTATCTTCCCCAGTTGTTGGGAGTTAGTTTCACAGGTAACACAGAATGGTGACGTCTGGGAGGCTGGAGCAGCCGGTGGAGAAACCACATGGCTTTGCCCTTATGGATCTGGACCTCTGAGGGCAGCCACATGGAGGCCTCTTCCAGCGATGAGTTGCTTCTGCCACCATGGGATGCTGTTGATGGACCCTGAGCCCTGGAAGTGAGGAGACATGGGGAGACCCCTGTCGGTGCCGGGACTCTATAGCCACTGACCTGTGACTTTGTGAGTCAGAAGAAGACTTTATGGACTGATTTCGGGCATATGGGTTAATATCGGACTTTGAGCTGGACTGGGCTGGGATGTTTTCTCAATGTCCTGTTCCTCTTGAATATAAACCCATTCCTTGGAAAATTAAGGAGTTCCAGTGAATTCTGATCTGCCTGAATGTGTTCAGCCTGTCCAATGCATCCACAATGCTCAAACCTGTTGCTGCTTCCAGTTATAAAAGTCAGGGACCAGTCTATGAACATGAGGATCTCTCTTGAGTAGTTCCTTCCACAGCTACCTCCAGGGCCATAGCCTGTGAGTACTGGACCATAGTGCATTCAATCATACTGCCCAGCACCATCCTCGATGCACATGATCACCCTGCCCACCCTGCCCATGAGAGCGATCCATGTTGCCCTCCAATTAGATTGCTCAGTCTAGGGAAGAGTCAATCCCAGTGAGATAGACACAGCTTGAACCTGCAGTGCAGCTGGCCCCAAGATATCCTCAGTATCATTCTTACTAACATCTGAGAAAGAAATCACAGTTTTCCTGGACTCCTGAGAAAATGGCAGAAATTTCCATAAAAGTGCCATGCAGACAACGACTCACATCAGCAGCCACTACAAGAAAGCAAGAGAAACAAAACACAATGTCTGTGGAAGACCCAAACTAGAGTTGTACATAGAAGTATCAGACTTTGAACCACCACAGAAAGAAAACTTCGGTATACTGCTTTAAGTGATACAGGTTATGAGGGAGTCAAAAGAGGAAAAAATATGAGAAAAGAGAGAGGATAAGGTCCGCTTACTGAAAGGAGATATAAGAGCTTGGGAAAATGCAGCAGAAATCAAGCAAATGGGAAAAGGCATTATGACTAGGCTGGAAGAAGTAGAGAATCTTATCAGTGACCTCAAAAATTGCTAAATAGAATTCCACTAATGTGAAAGACAACCAACCACGATAATGAAAGAAGCTGAAGAAAATATGAGAACAATAAGCAATGTTATGATGTGAAACTATATATATTGATTACACAGAGAAAGACATAATGAAAAAATCAACAGTCAAGATATCAAGGGAATTTCTGAAAGAAAACTTCCCCAATTTAATGGAGGAAAATCAAACAATCATCCAGGATGCAGAGAGGACACCAATTAGACTTAACTCCAAGAACACACTGAAGCATAAAGTTGTCCAATTATCCAACTTTGAGGAAAAGGAGAAAAACATAAGAGCAGCCAGAGGAAAAAAGGTGCTGTCACCTATAAGGGTAATCACATAAGAAGATGCTCAGACTGATCTACAGAATTCATGAAGAGGAGGAAAGAATAGAATAAGATCTTCCAAATTTGAAGGAGAATAATGGTAACCCAAGAACCCTCCATTTTGCCAAATTGCCCATCTACATACACAGACAAGTAAGAACTTTCTCAGATCAGGAAAAATTAAGAGAATTTTGCAGAACAATAAAACCCCAGTATTTTTTTAAAAAGTATTTTCCGATTCATTTTGGTCAGAAAACCAACATCCAAGAGCCAAACATGAAACCACTACAAAGTGTAACACTATCTAGAAGTCGGAGAAATGCTCAAGATTTATTTAAGCCAAGAGTGAAAAGAGGCAGCAATGAATCCTTTCACACATACACAACACACTGCAAGGAAGGAGGGAGGGAAATGTCCATCACAAAAGATACAAGATGATAGTAAAGAAATCACACTCAGATGTAATAACTCTGAATATCAATGACCTAAACTCCCCCATCAAAAAACAAAAAGTAGCAGAGTGAATGAGGAAACAAAACTCTGGAATCTGCTGTCTGCAAGAGACACATCTCAAACTCACAGATAAAAACAGGTTGAGGATCAAAGGTTGTTGGAAAGTATTTCAAGCTAATAGCAATTTTTTAAAAAGCAGGATTAGAAATTCTATCTCTGACAAAATTGATTTCAGGGTTAAGGAATAGCAAGAGATAAATATGGGCATACTATTTCTTAAGCAATTGGTAGATCAAGAGCCAGTAAGCACAATAAATATATACTCACCCAATGAGAGACGCATGAAATACATCAATCAAATCCTTCAAAACATGAAAAAAGAAATCATGAGATCAACAATCATAGTGGGAGACTTTAGTGCACCACTTTCTGAAAAGGATAGATCAGTGGGAAAGAAACTCAACAAGGAGGCCACAGAACCGAGCAATACAATAAGATAGTTTGACCTGATATAAATATTAAGAGCTCTCCATCCAACTGTAAAAATGTAAATTCACATTCTTTTCAAGTTCTCATGGCACGTATTTGAAAATAGACTAGATGCTGGGACACAAGTCAAGTTTGAGCAAATTCAAACATATAGAGGTTGCCCAGATACTTTCTCTGACCACTGCCCCATAAAGATGGAAATCAACAAAAGAAAAAATTTAAAAATAAGGGAAGTACTTGGATTGTGTATAATTTACTTCTTCAAGAGGAGTAGCCAATGGCCCAAATTAGAGATTGAATTAGGGAGTTTCTAGAAACCAGCAAGAATGAGAAGACAACATACCACTATCTATGGGATATAGCAAAGACAGTGATCAGAGAATGTTTGATGGTGAGAAATGTGTAGATGAAGAAGAAAGAGAGAACCCTCTGACAAAACCTTCAGCAGTCGAAACAGAGTCAACAGAATAATCCTTCTCATAGCAAAAGAAAAGAAATCATAAAATTTAGGGTTGAGATAAATAAGTGGGAAAACAAAAAATTATGGAGAGAATCAACTCAGTAAAATCTGGCTTTTCAAAAGGATTGATTGAATCGATAACCCATTGACAAACCTAACAGAAGATACAAAGGAGCAGATGCCAATATTCAGGTTGAGGGATGAAACAGGGGGAATTATAGTGGACTCCACAAAATTATGAGACTAATTATACTATGATGGGCTGTAGTTCAATGAATGCAACAATCTGAAAACATGGACAAATACCTGGAAAAACAAGCCCTAACCAGATTATCTCATATAGACAGAAAAAAAAATGAACAGAATCATAGAAAAAGAGGAAATGGATATGGTTAGCAAGGAACTAGCAACTTAAAAATACCATGGCCTAGATGGCTTCACAGGAGAGTTTACCAGGCATTCAAGGAAGAGCTGGCACCAATTCTACAAGTTTTCCATGACATAAAAAAGATGGTAAATTCCCAAATATTCTATGAATGTGGTATAATACCGATACCAAAATCAGACAAGAATCCCATAAGAATACAGAACTACAGGCTGATCTCTCTAATGAACAAGGATGCAAAAATTCTTAACAAAATTTCAGCCAATAGAATACGAGTATATGAAAGGAATAATTCATCATGACCAAATAAGATTCATTCAGAGTTACAGGGATGATTCAGTGTTCAAAATCCAATCAACATCCACCACATTGATAAGAAAAAGGAAAAAACTAACATGACAGTATCAACAAGCACACATACACACAAAAACATTCTATTTAATTCAACACCCCTCTCTAATTATAACACTCCAGAAGATAGGTCTGAAAGGAAATTGCCTCAATATAATTCAAGTTATATGTTAAAATCCAATAGTCCGTGTAAGTGTAAGTGAAGGAAGTACAAAAACTTCACCTCTGAAAAAGAGAATCAGACAAGGATGCCTCTTGTCTACATATTTATTCAACGTTATCCTGGAGGTCCTAGCTAATACTATAAGGTAATGAAAGGATATAAAAGTATACATCTGGGAAAAGAATAGGTAAAATTACCATTATTTTCAGATGATATAATTTTATACTTTGGGACTCTCAAGGTTCCACAATAGGAGTGCTAGAAACAACAGAGGAAGGTGGTAGAGTCGCGGGATACAAGATCAGCAAACAGAAGTCAGTTGGATTGCTATGTACAACTGATGGTATAATCAAGGAGGTTGTACCCTTCACAATAGCTAAGCATAAATTGAAATATCTAACTATATATCTTACCAAAACACCAAATTATTTGTATGAGGAAAATTACAGTACATTCTTATAAGAAACCAAAGTGACCCTCACACATGGAGAAATATTGCATGCACATGAATAAGCAGACTCAATATTGTAAATATGTCAATCCGATCTAAGCACTAAATAGGTGTAATGTACTTCCAATACAAATACCAGCATCATTTTTCAAGATAATAGAAAAACTGAATACCAACTTCACACAGAAAGTGAAGGAACCCAGAATTGGTAGCAAACTCATCTAGAAGAAGAATAAAATGGGTTCACATTATCTGACTTAAAATTTATTACACAGAAGTCAAAAGAACATGGTACTAGTATACTGATAGATAAGTGAACCAATTGATAATAACAGAAAATCCAGAAATAGAAACAACAGATACAGACAACTGATCTTTGATTAGCTCCCCAACCCAAATAAAATGGGAAGTAAATGAGCTTTTTAACAAATGGTGCTGGAAAAACTGGACATCAAACTGCAGAAGCGGAAGCAAACCTTACCCCCACACAAGGACAAATTCAAGGTGGACCACAGATTTTGAGGTAAAACCCAAAACTATCAGAATCATCAATAAAGAAAATGGGACTAAGCTAAGAACCTTAGGGCAGGGAATACATGAGCTATCAGCAATAATAAAGAATACACACCCAGAAAAAAAGAAAATAGATGAGTGGGACATATTAAGATAAAACTCTGTGGCCATCAAAAGACTTCATCAGGAGAGTAAAGAGAGAGCCCACAAAGTGGGAAAAGATCACATAAAAATCTTTTTACTAAAATCTACAGAACTCTGAAACCTTAAATAAAAAAAAATAGTCCACTGAGGAGGTGTGCAAAAGTCTGGAACAGAAGATCTACAAAGAAGGAACAATGATTGGCAAACAAATATATGAGAAAATGTTCTCAATCATTAGCCATCCAGGAAATGCAAATCCAAACAACCATGAGATGCCACGTAATGCCCAAAGCAATAGCCCAATTAAACAAACAAACAAACAGAAAGCAACAAATGTTGGAAGGGGGTATGGTGAAATAGGAACTTTCATTTAATGCTGGTGGTCTTGAAGAGTAAATTTCTATCAATAGATGAGTAGATTCTGCACATGGAAAGAAAATACAAGGGTTTGGGTGGAGGGGTTATAGAGAAGTGGGGTACATAAGAGGGAGATGATGTCAAGAACTCTGGGAAGGAAAAGTACATTTTGGAAAGCATGAATGAGTATGCAAGAAATTGTACAATTAGGTTTGACTTGATTGAATTATGGAGAACCAATATGTGCTAACTCTCAAACTAACAATTTAATTAAAATAAAGGCATGGATCCAGGACTGGGTTTGGGGTTCACATCAAATCCTAGCCTCAATATAGGAATAATCAGGTTTTACATCATGGCCCACATCAGCACTCACCTTCAAGAAATCATCACAGACAGCAAGCGTGCCACCACAAAGTATGGTGAAGAAAGTAGATGGTTCCCGGCTATCAATCAGAATAGCGTCTGGAGTGTCTGGGGTCTTAACTGCTTGTACTCAAACAAGAAACCATGTAAGAGAGAAGTCAACTGAGTCCACAAAGAAGAAGTAGGCAGCTTGTGAGATCCAAAGATGACAATTACAAAACTCAAATATGGTGAGGAGAAAAGCATTAGAGTAAAAATTATGAACTCTCAATTTGTGAAGCTATGGGACAGTGAGATCCCCAAAACCATATGCAGTGTATTTGGTCAGACTGAGCCACTTACAGATTCCTCTAGCCACAGGCAAGGGTCTCTCTCAGTGTTACCGTCAGGCAGAGATCATTGTAATTTTGATTAAGCTTGATGAAACTCAAAGCTAACCAGTTGCCCACCCTATAAATGCAACCTGAATCTGTTATGGGTGGATGTAGCTCTTACTAGTTCCATGGGAGAAATTTTTTTCCCTGACTTTTTGATTATTGTTGGGGGTCTTTTTGTTCACTCTCATTATTAGAATTTTTGTCTGTATACTCTTATATTCCTACCCTTATCACCTTACTGTGATTTTGTTTTATATTGAGCCTTCTAGATATGAAGCACAGGAGTAGTAGAGGCATAACAATAATAAGATATATAACTGGATATAGAGAATACAGGGGTCAGAGTGGGGAGATAAGGAGGAAAAAGGGATTTGGGGAGTAATTAATGAAGGCTGGAGTGGGGAGGGAGCACTAGAACAAATTGTGATTGCATGAATCGTCTTAAAGGTGATTTGATCATAAGAGAGTGGAGATGCTCTGAAATTTATGTGGGGGTGATTGTAAAACTCTCCTTGATATGATTGAATGATTGGAGTATTGAATTATATGATATGTAAATAACTTGCCAACAACTCTGATGAAAAAAACAACCTCACTGTGTCTCTGATAATAGGTTTTGGGATTGAGATAAGGTGACAGCATTTTTAATTTCTTCTGAACATTTTATTATATAATAAATCCAACCTTCCAAAACCACATTAAAATTATAAAAAGTGGTCCCATATGCATCTACACAGTTTCAATTAAATTTTTTGTTATAAACTCTGTTTATTTGTTTTTCCTCAAACATATATGCACATTATAGAATATACATAAAAGTATACATGTAAAACATAAAAAGCAATCCTTAAGGTTGATAAGGTCAGAAATGGGCATGGTTCAGATAGTCAACAAAGGATCTGGGGTGAATCTTAAAGTGACTGACAGAGGACAGTGGTTGATGTTCCAGCAAGTTTATGCGGACACATGACCCTGTGAGCAGAGATTTGTTTGGTGAGAAAGGAAAGATGAGAGACTTAATGAGCCTCTCCTTCTGTAATCACAGGACTCCTTCAGCATCCCTTGCAATCCATTTCTGTGCTTAGCTTTTATTTTACCATGAAATCATGTCTCCTTTATTTAAAATACTCATGCATTACTTTAATATGTATATTGATTTATACATAGGTCTAAGTAGATCTGTATTTTTTATTTTTATTTTTTAACATAGATTTTATTGGGGGCTCTTACAACACTTAATACATCGTTTGTATTAGGCATATTTGTACACATGTTGCCACATTCATCTACATTATCTACTTGAACCCCTCCAGCATAAGCTCCTCTTTCCCTCATTCCTCTAGTTCTTTATTTTTTTTAATTCCAACTCCCCAAATTTCCCTTTCCCCTTTCTCCTCTCCCATGAACTTCCAATAACTTACAAATTGTTATTGCCTCTGTCTAATGTGTCACTTCACTCACCATCACCCCCGCCCCGTTGTCCACACCCCAGAGAGGAGGTCACATGTAGATCCGAGAAATATGTTCCCCCTTTCTACTCCACCATCCCTCCACCCTCCCAGTGTCACCACTCCCCACCAGTCTCAAGGGATTATCTATCCTAAATTTCCATGTTTTCAACTCCAATGTGCATCCCCTGGTCTAGCCAAATCTGTCTGGCAGAATTGAGATAATGATAGTCGGTGGGAGGGAGCATTTGAGAACATTTCATTGCTACTACACTGCACCTAGACTGGCTCATCTCCTTGCTGCAACCCCTGTGTAAGAGGATGTCTCTTCACTTATTAATGGGCTTTGGTTCCCCAATCTGAACTCCCCCTCACTTATAATGATATATTTTTGGGGTCTTTGATGCTTGATACTGGATTCCTTTGACACCTCACGGTCATACAGACTGTTGTGCTTCTTCCATGTAGGCTTGTTTCTTAGCTAGATGACCACTCATTCACCTTCATGTCTTTAAAGCCACAGCACACATCTTTTGATAGCCGGGCAACATCAGCTTCCTTCACCACATTTACTTATGCACTTATTTGTCATCAATGATCATATCAGAAAAATGAGCATATAATGTTATGATTATTAGTTCTTGAAACCTGATAATTGATCCCTTTGGTATCTCTTGATCCCATAAGCTGGTGTACTTCTTCCATGTGGGCTTTGTTGCTTCTGAGCTGGATGGCTTGTTTACTTTCAAGCCTTTAAGACCCCAGACGTACATGTTTTGATAGTTGGGCACCATCAGCTTTCTTCACCACATTTGCTTATGCCCACATTTTTTTTCCGTGATTGTGTCAGGGAGCCGTGCATCATGGAATGCCAATTTAATAGAACAAAATATTCCTGCACTGAGGAAGTACCTAATTGAGGTCCAATGCCCATCTGCTGTCCTAATTCTAAGCCTATAAGTATATACATATTGATCTATCTCCCCTTCATCATATGTATATATGTACCTATGTATATACCTTTATTTAACATCTATAAATGCCCCTTACTCCATAGTTCTTTTCTCTATTTCCCTATACCTCCTCCCGTCCCACCATCACACTCAACCTCCATTTGGGTTTCAATATTGTCTCTCTATTACATTAGTCTTAATCAATCCCTATCAGACTTTTCACACCCACCCTGGCACCGATCTTGAACCACATGCTACTCCCCCATCTCTGGATCAGCGAACAGTCCCCCACCTACATCCACCTTGGTACCATCAATCCTGTCGTCCTCACCCCTAGACCGCCCATCCATCCCATCTCATTCCATCCAAATAGACCTGTAGAGAAAATAACATACTCAAAAAGGGCATCCTATAATGAAGCAAGCAAAGAAAACAATGACAACATCAACAACAAAAACCTCTCAATATCCAACATGTAGATGTACCTGCAAGAATACAATAATAATAACAATATAAAATCCTAAAAATAGTTTAAGGTCTGTTCGTTGACCTCCAGGAGTGTCTCCTGGTTGAGTGGAATGGGGTGTCACAAAGTATATCTTCAGTGTTTGATCTGAAGCTCCATGTTCTGTCACACACCCTTAGTATTTTGGTGTGGTTGGGTCAGACAGGATATAATCCTGACCCTGTTTCTCCATTTTTGACCCCAAAAAGTCTTGGGTCAGTGAGGGTAGCTGTATTTCATATTAGGGCCGGCCATATGGTCCTCTCTTTGTATCGGCAGTGCTGAGTTGGAATATTGTCCTGAAGGCTTGGTGGGCCAGGATGCACTTCATTCTATCGTCCTCCACCTTCATTTCTTCTCGTGTACTCTGATCAGGTCTATCTCTCTTCCCAAGCTGCAACTTCGGTGCTGATCTCCAAGGCAAATGCCTCTGGGGAAGAGGCGGGTGTCCCGGTAGTTGAAATTGGTGTTGTGCTCTCAGATCTCTCCACTGGTTCTCAGCTCCATTGCTTCATGCTACATTCACTTCCAAGAACACCTTATTTAAGTTTGATTCCTATTTTCCTGTGGAGATATAAAAAATACACTCCCCTTGGGTGGTTAGTGTCCCATTCCCTCTCTACTTAACAACATCTCACCTCCCATATCCCAGTGTCCCATCCTAGTTGGCTACATTTGTAGCCCTGGATTTGGTATGGTCCCAGCTGTACTACCTGGACCTTCTCCCAGGATTTTCTGTATACTGTAGAATTTTCCCGATACCACTCTTGCATTTTTTTAAAAAAATTATTATTAAGCTTACCTCAGCGGACTCATATTGTACCTGTCTTTTTGCACTTGGCTAACTTCACTTAGCATAATTTCCTCCAGTTCTTCCCATGTGGAGATGTGCTTCACTTGTTCATCACTACTTTTCAGCAATGCATAGTACTCCATTGTATGTATGTACCATAGCTTTTTAATCCACTCATCAGTTGATGAAAATTTGGACTGCTTCCAATTTCTTGCAATTGTAAACTGTGCTGCGATGAATATTGGGGCACACAGATGCCTTGTCGTGGATTCTTACTTGCCTCTTCTGGGTATATGTCCAGTAGGGAGGTTGTTGGGTCATTTGGTAGTTTAATTTCCATCTGTTTTAGATATCTCCAAATTGATTTCCATAGTGGCTGTACATACCAGCAGGTCCACCAGCAGTGGGTAAGAGTCCCTATCTCCCCACAGCCTCTCCAACACTTGTTGCTTTCTAATTATTTGAATTGGGCTATTCGTGAGAGTGTTAGGTGATATCTCATTGTCTTGATTTACATTTCTCTTATGGCTAATGATCTGGAACATTTTCTCATATATTTATTGGCCATTCTGATTTCTGCCTCTGTGAAACTTCTGTTCAGTTCCTTTGCCCACCTCCTCAGATGGCAATTAGTTTTACTCTTTTTAGAAGCTATCAGGGTATTGTAGATTTTGGTTATAAGGCCTTTATCTGATTTGTCATTGCTAAAGATATATTCCCAGTCTGTCTGCTCTCTTATTACTCTCTTGGTGAATCAATTAAATTTTTTAAAATTTTCAAAATGATAACAGCAAGCTACTTTGTGATTTTGGATATGTGAAATGATCGAAAACAAAAAGGAAGGGAAAATGTTTTCTTCTTTATTTAGTATCTTTACAACAGTCTACTAACAGCACCTGTAAAAAAGTGTGAAATTATTTTAAAGTAAATTTAGATATCTTGTGAATAGATCTAGTAATTTTAGCAAAATACCACGAATTTCCCATAATTTTCAGCGGAGAAGACCATGCCCACACAGCTCCCATTGGCTATTTCCAGATTGACAGGCTAGATTCCACCCCTACACTCTTAACCCTCAAATTGACACCACAAGAGGTCACTGCCACAGTGGTTATACACTTGGACTTCCATAGGAAGAATATAGAGAAATCTGTGGGCATTGATCACTTCTGTGTGATGAGGCCATGGAGAAGTTCAATATTATTACGTAAAATCAGGCCAAGATATGACTGTGGAACAGTCCATCAACTGCTCCTCTGTAATTCAGGTTGAAGCTGAAGAAACAAAAGAAGCCCATAAGAGTCAAAATACAACCTGCTCTGAAGTTCAAGAATATTTCAAAAACAGATTTGACTCATTGAACACTATGGACTGTAGACAGATAAGCTGCAGGAAGACATCAAGACCATTCCACACAAAGAAAACAAAATATCATTTTAAAAATCAGTGTGAATTTCAGAGGAGACTAACACTTGCTCTTAGCTGGAGAGGAGCTTAGGCAGATGGAAGAAATGGTGAAGTCAAAGAGCTGAACAGAATATTTCATAGGTCTCCTAGAAAAGACCAAGAATCTTAAACAGCAAGAACTAATGAAAAAGAAAATCAACCCCTGAGTTGAACTATTGAAAAACTCCATGGGAAAAATATTGAGTGGTGCAGGAAGCATTAAAAGAGGGCAACATTATACAGAGTCACTGGATTAAATAGAACTAACATTCCATTTTTTCAAGAGGCAGCAGATAAGCAACAACCAATGGTACTGAAGGAAGTAGTTCCAAGTACACGGAAAGCATTAGCTCCAAACAAGGAAGTCCAGGAACTGATGGCATACCAAATGAAATGCTTCAACAAGCTGATGAAACCCGGAAAACACTCATCCATGCTAGAAAATTTAGAAAACCCTACTTGGCCAGTTGACTAGAAGAGATACATATTTGTACTCATTCCAAAGAAAGGTGTCCTAACAGAATGCTCAAAGTACATAACAATGTCATTAATTTTACACACAAATAAATTTTGGTTGAAATCATCCACCCACAGTTGCAGCAGCAGCACATGGACCAGGCACTGCCAGAGGTCTATGCTGGATTCTGAAGCGGACTTGGATATGGGGTGCCATTACAGACATCCTGTGGATCTTGTCTGAAAGCAGAGAAAGGCAGAAAGGGAATTCCCATTTTAATAATTTACAAGAAGTTGGCTGAGCCCCAGTGGGGTAGTGGTTGTGCGCGGGACTGCGACCCACTGGGATGGAGGTTCAATTCCAGCAGTGGGGCTGGGCCTTCTACTCCCACCACTGGAGAGCAGTGATGCCCCCCCCCCAAAAAAAAATAATTTACAAGAAGCCTTTCAATTAAAAAAAATAATTTCCCTCTCATTACTAACTCATTCTCTAAGAAAGTTTTTGCTATTAGTTAACAAATATTCCTTACCACAAAATTGTAGGCAAACCATGTGACATTTTGACAAAATCTGTAGCCTTAAAAACACTGTCAGCAAGAAAACAATAGCACATGCTTATACCACATGCAGATGAAAGCACTCGATTCAAAGTCTTATTACATTTTAGAAATAATACTTTAACCAAGGAATATTAGAAAGTTTGTGAATAAATTAGCATAGAAGCATATGAATACATATATGATACACACATGAAAATATTTTTATTTTAATAAATAGCTACAAATATTTGTATAAAATAATAAATTTCTGTTGAGACATTCCACAAGATTTTATAAAAATTGATGTGTTGTCACTCCCTTGAACAGCATTATGCCATGCCTTCAGCACTACCCCACTCCTTCCTCTTCTCCCAGGCCCATCTTTCATCCTTCCCTAGTGACACCACTCGAAATCCCTTAGTTAGGGCAGTGGTCCTCAACCTTCCTAAAGCCTGAACGCTTAAATACATTTCCCCATGTTGTGGTGATCCCCCAACCATAAAAGTATTTTTGTTGCTACTTTGTAACTGTAATTTTGCTAGTGGTATGTATCAGGCAACCCTTGCAAAAGGGTCATTCAACCCCCAAAGGAATCGCGACCCCCAGATTGAGAATCGCTGTCTAAGGAGATAGAAAAGGCAGCATTACTGACTTGA
>PVJH01027151.1:0-29001 GCA_004026705.1 Nesogale talazaci | reverse complement strand
TTCTGAGTGCGGGCTCAGCTTCCGCAGCAGGCAGCAGCTGGCCTCTCACCAGCGGACCCACCCAGACCAGGCGGCTCCCCCAACTCAGGAGCCCGAGGAGAGCCTGCGACCCAGGCCTCGCCTCAAGCCTCAGGCCACAAAGGCCCGGCGGCATCAGTGTGGCCTGTGCCCTCAGAGCTTCAGTTGCAAGGTGAGCCTGGCCACTCACCAGCGCTGCCACTGCCAGGAGGGGACCGGGGCGGGTCCCCCTACCCAGGAGAGGTTCTCACCCAATAGCCTGGTCGCCCTGCCCGGCCACATCCCGTGGAGGAAGGGCCGGAGCGCCCTCCTCTGTGGCTACTGCGGCAAGAGCTTCAGCCACCCGTCGGACCTGGTGCGGCACCAGCGCATCCACACAGGCGAGCGGCCCTACAGCTGCCCCGAGTGCGACAAGAGCTTTGTGCAGAAGCAGCACCTCCTGCAGCACCAGAAAACCCACCTGCGCAAGCAGGCCACGCCTGCCCTGGAGCCTGCCAGGCCCAAAGGCCTGCCGTAGGGGGCCGCCCTCCGCCTGCGGGGCGTGGGGGGCTAGGCACAGTGCCCCGCAGAGCCGCTGCTCATGGCCGGACAGCCAGTATGGGGCTCCTGGACTTTCCTGCTTTTAACCAGGCCCAGGCCACCCAGCGGCTCCTGAGGCCACGCCAGGCATGGAGTGGGCCTAAGCCGGAGGTCCAGCCATGCAGCTTCTCTGCCACTCGCAAAGGACTCAGTGAATACGCGCCCTTTTTGGAACCAGATGTTTGTTATTAAAAATCACTGGCTCACACTTGGGTTTGAGTGGTGAGAGTTGTTTGAGTGGAAGTTCCTGTGGGTATGTGGGATCAGGCTCTGGGCCGCCCTTCCAGGTGGGGACGTTGGTGTTCCTAGAGCCCTCAGGCCAGCGCGCTGGGTGCCTCTTGGGGGCACGTGGCACTCTTCCGGTTGTCGGGAGAAGGCAGCTGGTGGGCCTGCCCCTGCTGCTGAGAGTCTGCTCCAAGATGAACACCCTCACCCCCACCTCCTCACCAGCTGTGTTCTGTGAAGGGTCTGGCAGCCTGCAGGCAGATGCCCACTTTGTTGGCGGGGACTTGAAAGGCCGATGAGATGCAAGGAGCACAAGGACCGAGGACCACTGAGCAACCTTACACACACTTAGCTGGCAGCTCCAGCACACATGGGTGTGCACCAACCACAGGCTGAGGTGACAGAGGCTGCCCGGGGTGGTGGATGAGGGGGCAGTACTGAGGTGAGACATTCATTGCCCCTGGTGGGAGAGCAGGCCAGGCTGCAGGGATGAAAAGGATTGCACAGTGATGACCCTGGCTGGCCTCGTGGGGTGAGCAGTAGGACATGATCCTGAGCACCAGCCACGTTAAATGCCCCTGGTGGCAGGACAGGATTAGGGAGAAACAGTTGAGCTGCTGTGAAGGGCAGTTGCATGCAAGGTGACACAGTGAGCTGCAAATTGCAAGGTCAGTGGTTTGAAGCCACCAAGTCCATCTGAGTGTGGGGCTGACCCTCACAGAAAGTGCCAGAAAACCAGGGGGGCAGCTCTGCCCCACAGGCCACGGAATCAGAACATACCAGTTTGTGTGCTCTGTGGGTGGGGGTGTCTGGTGGTGCCATGGGCTAAGTATTGGGCAGCAAATGGCAAGGTCAGCAGTCTAAGGGAATCAGCACTGTAAAGGGGACAGCTGTGGCCTCCTGTGGGGCCTGTGTGCCCTGTGGGGTCGCCTGCAGTGAGCAGGTTGTCGTTTGGTTCACATGAGGTGCTGGAGGGAGCAGTGAGACAGACCTGGGGCCCACACTCCTGAGCACAGGCACGTGGTGGGCCCATGCAGGGTGCCTTGGGATCCAGCTCAGGTCCAAGTCCTGGCCCCGCCTGGAGTTCCCAAAAGCCTGCTAGTGGGGTCACCTTGGCTCCAGCCCAACCTGCTGCTCAGCAGGCCCTCTGGGCGACCTGTGCATGGGAAGCTGCTGTGTGAAGGGAGGCGGCAGTTACATGGCAAGCACACCTGGCTCCATCTGCCCTGCCTTGCTCTCCCTCTTGGTCCACAGTGGAGTCATTCCAGGCAGGCCTCTGGCAGCCCCATCCTAACTAACCCCTGCTTTTTGTTGCCAGTGACTGTCTGCAAGCACAGGTGGGCCACAGTGTCCTCATATTCAAGGCCACATGACTGCCCTCTCCACAGCTGTGGCCCTCTGCCAGACATATTTCTCTGCCTGCTGGTCCCAGCCAGCCTCGTGTGCCACATCTCTCCGCAGCTACTCGGAATTTGAACAAAGACATTGACACTTGTTTGGTGCTCCCCCTTTTTTAATCTTATTTATTTTTGAAAGTTTTATTGGCATATAATCCACATTGATACAATAGTTCAGTCAAATCAAGCAAAATTAAGCACAGGAAGGACATTCAGTATCCCAGAGGGTGGGTTCTGAGAATGGAGAAGCAGGGACTGCAAGGAGGATTGCTGAAGGGTCCTGAGCTCAGGATCCTGGTTTCTGCTGTGATCTGGGAATATTCACCTAGCAGGAGTGGAATAAGGCCTGATTTGTGGAAGTGGCGTGCAGAGATGGGTTATATTTTTGAGGGACCAAGAAAACAATTGAGGGTTTTGCTGCAGGGCAGCCAGCTGGGCTCCCAAGTCAGGGCCAAGCAGACAAGTGCACTGGATATTCACAGGGTGGGGGCTCTGTTTTATGAGAAGGGGTGGCTCCCAGGACAAGGTGAGGCTAGACTCCAAGTGTCCCCGTCGTTCAATGCCTGCCCACCATCTCATCAGGATCCCTCCCTGGAGAACTCTGTGATAGAGAACAAGAGCACCCCAATACCTGGATGTCTGAGAGTAACCCTGGTGTTACTTTGTGACTGCCTCCAAGGACCTCACCTGTTGCAGCAGAGTCCCGGAAGCCTTGTTACAGCAGGGCCTGGACCCCCCTGGGTCAGCTCACCTGGGGGCATTAGGGTCCTGGTGGAGCTCTGATCCCCAAATAAGCCTGTCACAAGACTGTCCTGCCACCAGGCCTCAGAAACATGGTCCAGAGTTTTTTGCTTTTTGATTATAGGCAGAACAAGAAGTAGCCATGTGAACCTTTTCACTTGACTTCCAGACCATTAGCCAGTGACACCTGGGAGCTGGAACTGGGGAAGAGGCAAGTTCTGCCATCAGGCTGGCCCGGCCAGGCCCAGGCCTTCAGTCACCTGGGGCACAATAACCATTTGCAAATTGTCTCTAAGATGGATCACTGCAAAGACTTCACAATAGATAGTGCCACATAGGGACCTGACTTATTACTTACAGTAACACTCCCTAACCTGGCCCCCAAATCTCTAGGTGCACCCTGTTTAGAGAATGTCCTGTTTGCCTGAATCCACTTTGGCTAGAACTATTTTGGCAAATGGAAAGGCAGTGGGACAAAAAGAACTCCCATACTTCTGGCCTTGGCTCACCTGGGTCTGCATTGGGGGTGAACAGGCGAGGAGCCTGGCTGTTAGAAGACAGATAGTATGAGAAAACGTTGCATGTTAGAAAACAACTTTTCTTGAGGTCTTTCAATTTGTGGAAAAGGAGCAAGTTTGGGAACGTGTAGATCCTTGGGCATAGGGTCCCTGTCATCTCGCCCCAGGCCTGCAGCCCCTGCGGGGATGTTAAAGGCGCCTCCGCTGCGAGTTGGGCGCTGGATCCCCACGATGGTCCTTTGTCCGCAGCCTCCTTCCTTCCTTCCAACCCTCCCTTTGCCCCAGCCCACGGCGAGTTCGCGGCCAGGCCGGGCGCCGCGGCGCAGAGACCGCGGCAAAGGGCAGGTGCCGGGCAGGGTGGGCCGCGGCGCCCACCCAGGGTCCCGGGACACGGGTGGGGTAGGATGCGCGGTAGGGGACACGGGTCTAGGCCCAACTGAGTTGGGAGGGCGTGGTCGCGGGACCAGGCCGGGGGCCGCGCCCGGCCGGCGGCCCCGGGCGTCCGGCCCGCGACTGAGCCCGGCGGGCGGACGGGCGGCGCGAGTCGGTGGGGGGAGCAGGCCCGGGACGGAGGCCGGCGGGCGGGCGGGCGGCGCGAGTCGGCGGGGGGTGCAGGCCCGGGACGGAGCCCGGCGGGCGGACGGGCGGCGCGAGTCGGTGGGGGGAGCAGGCCCGGGACTGAGCCCCGCGGGCGGGCGGGCGGCGCGAGTCGGTGGGGGGTGCAGGCCCGGGGCTGAGCCCGGCGGGCGGACGGGCGGCGCGAGTCGGCGTGAGGTGGGGGAGGGGGGCAGGCCCGGGACTGAAGCCGGCGGGCGGCGCGAGTCGGCGCGGGGAGCAGGCCCGGGGCTGAGGCCCGCGGGCGGACAGGGCCCGAGTCGGCGCGGAGCGCAGGCCCGGGGCGGGGCGGCCTAGGCGGGCGGCGCGGGCTTTCGGACTGCAGGGGGCGCTGTGCGCAGGCGCGGCTCCTGTTAAAAGGCCGGGGCACGTGGCCCGGACGCAGTTTGCGCCGGCCGGCTGATCGCGCTGCTCGCCCGCCCGCCGAGTCGCTGGTCCCCGCGCTCCGGCCGCTCAGCTATGGCCGACGCCGCGTCTGTGCCGGTAAGCGCCGACCTGTGCAGCCCCGTCGGGCCGTCTGCGCGCCCGTCCGTTCGCCCAGCCCCCAGCCCCGAACCTCCAGCCCCCAGCCCGGACTGGCGGTGCAACCGCCCGGCGCCGACGGCGGCCTGCAGGCGGCCTAGAGGCTGCGGCCTGCCCCCGCCCGGGACAACCCCTGAGGAGGGGAGGTGTGCGGCCTGCACGGGGCTCCCGGGCTCGCAGAAGGGCCCTCGCCAGGCGCCCCCAGCCTCTCGGGGAGCCTCCTCCTGGGCGGGGTGTCGGGGAGAGGACGTGGGGGGCCCCCGAACGGCACAGACTTGCCCTCCACTGCGAGAGCCGTCTGGCCGCCCGTCCGTCCTCACGCAGGACTTCTAGGCTTTCTAGCCGCGATCGGTGGAGGTTGTGATGGGTCCCCAGTCGTTCATTTGTGAGGCAGATACTCGTGCCCCTGACCTTTAGAAGCTGAGGACACACCTGTGAACGACATGGGGGCAGGGCAACACGGGCCGGCTGACAGACAGACAGGCGGTGCCGCCATAGGAGCAGGCCCGTCTGTGTGGGATGTGGGTGGCAGGCCCGGGGACCTCTAGGGGCCTGGGGTGTGGTAAGGGGGGCATCCCTGTGTCTGAGAGAAGAAGTTCGGTTTCACTCTGCTCCGAGGCACGGGGGTCTCTGGAATGAAAGAGGAGGCGGAGGCGCCCTGGGTCTCTGCACACAGCCTCCCCCGAGGGCAGAGGAGAGCTCCGCTTCCGGGGCTGTGCCATCTCACCCTGGTGGAGGAGGAGTGCCATCAAACCCAGGACCTGCCTCTTAGCAGCCCAGGGCCCCTACACTGTCCCCTGCTGTGTCTCCAGCATTGTCACCATAGCTGTCCCAGTCACTGGCACGCCTCTGAGGGCCCGCTCACTTCCCCCCGCCAGCCTGCTGGGGTGCCGCAGGCCTCCGATTTACCCAACAACCCATGCAGGCCGAATGCAGTGCTGCCTGACCGCCAATCCGGAGACCACAAGGCTTCCCCTTCTAGGCCAACTTAGTGGGTGACTCCATGAAAACCTGTTCAGCTTCGTAGTAACAACACACCTCTGCTCTGACCTGGGAGGGGCATTGGCCAGGACTCACACCTGGGTCTCCCTCCCCCCCAGAAGATTAATTCCAATATAGGCCTGCTGTGCAGGCAACAGGATGACTAGGGCGAGAGGGCAGAAGAGAGGGAAAGGCCTGTGCCTGGCTGCTCCCACCCTGTCTCATGCCAGGACAGACAGGGACAGGAGGCAAGGCCCCGGTCAGAGAGTCTCTCTTGGACCATATGTGCCTGTAGATCCTCACTCTGAGACTGGCCTTCTGGCAGCTACTCTCCCTCCAACTCCACCCTCGTTCTGCCTGCCCCAGGTACCTACTGAGGTTCCTCTAGGAGGGGTGACTTTTCCATTGTTTAGTTGTGATAGAATTTAACCTGTTTTTGTGAACAGGCCCCAGACAGGGACAAGCAGACAGGGGCTCTCAGACCCTCGTCGCCTCTGAGGCCCCCACCGTCTGCCGAGAAAGGTTCCTATCTGTATTCCACTGAGATCACACTGTGGACCGTGGTGGCCGCCATCCAGGCTGTGGAGAAGAAGGTGGATTCCTGCCTGGCCCGCCTGCTGACCCTGGAGGGCCGCATGGGGACGGCGGAAAAGAAGCTGGCCGACTACGAGAAGACGGCTGTGGAGCTCGGGAACCAGCTGGAGGGCAAGTGGGCCATGCTGGGCACGCTGCTGCAGGAGTACGGGCTGCTGCAGCAGCGACTGGAGAACATGGAGAACCTGCTGCGTAACAGGAACTTCTGGGTCCTGCGGCTGCCCCCGGGCAGCAAGGGCGAGGTGCCCAAGGTCAGCGTGGGGGGCACCCCGGTGGAGGCTGGGTGGTGGTTGGGGCCTGAGCTGTAAGTGTGTGCGTGAGCACGGTGGCACTTGTGGTTCCAGGTGCCCCTGACCTTCGATGATGTGGCCGTGTATTTCTCTGAGCAGGAGTGGGGCAAGCTGGACGAGTGGCAGAAGGAGCTCTACAAGCACGTGATGAGGGGCAACTACGAGACCCTGGTCTCCCTGGGTGAGATGGGTTCCAGGCCTCGGGCCCTGTCCACAGCTTGTCCTCAGCAGCCTCTTCTTGCCCTGACTTTGGTGACTTGGGCTCTCTGCATCTCTGTGGGCAGCAGGGGGCAGATGTCCATCAGGTCCTGACCCTGCTTGTCCCTCGTCCTGTGCAGACTATGCGCTCTCCAAGCCTGACATCCTTACCCGGATAGAGAGGGGAGAGGAGCCCTGTGCTGAGGACCAGCAGGGCTCGGAGGAGAAGGCAGTGATCTGCCCAGGAACATCGGTAGCAGGTGAGTGTGGCAGTGGGGGGTGAGGGTGGGGGGTGTTTGGAGGGCCTCGCCTCCCTGGGTTTCCTTGTGTTCTTCTGACCATCCTGGCAGGGAGGGAGGGAGCCTGGCCTTTAGTCAGCAGTGGACCCAGCCCTGACAAAGACCACCCCACTCAGGGTGGTTATGGTCTTAACCATATGTGCCAGCATCCTGACCACAGGTGGTGACTGGGTAAGTGAGGTCATCAAAGTAAAAAATCTGTGAAATGGAAAGCATAGCACAGTGAACTTCCACAGACCCACCATTCGACTGTGACCATCTCGCTTCTCGCAGTTGTCCCAGAAGTATTCTCTCAGGATCCTCATTCCCGATACACTGACGTCCAATTCGTACCTCCCCTCAGTCACTTTACCAAGTCCTGCTTCTCTTCAACAGCCTGCTGTGCAGTTAACCCATTGGAGGTGTAAGAGGGGGCTTCAAAAAGTTCTTGGGGAAACGGAATGGAAGATATTGGAATTTTCCCATAATACAATAGTGTCCCACCTTCTGCAGCGAGTGTCGATGGTCTGTTTGTGCCCTCTATACTGGCAGGTATCTCTGTAAGCTTATTTGGATTCAGGCTTAGTTATCTCCAAGGTGCCCCCTTGCCCTGTCACGGAGGGAGTCTCCAGGCGAGAGCTTGATTATCTTCGTGACCCTGGGCCCATGTGTTGGGCCCTCATCCTCATATTACTAAGTTCCTACCTGCTTCTCCCAGCAGCACGATTTTAACTGCTGTTGTGTGTTGTTGCCTAGATTCATTGTTTTATTATAGGTTGTAGTTCCCTCACTCGTCTCAGTAGCTGGGATTACTTCATAAATAGTAATTTCTCCGATCCATTCTTGTTCTCTGGAAGCACAGTTTACAGAAAAGGCAGGTGGATGCCTCATTTTTTCCCTGTGCCAGTTTCAGGATGATGAGTGAGTTGGTGCTTTCACAGCCACAGAGGTGACCAGGGATATGGGGTTTGGGTTTGGTTTTGAGTGTCATTGTGAACTCACACAAATTACTGGGTATTTTCTGTGGGTGACTCCCCTGTGGTGCTTGCCATTCATCCCACAGTTGTTCTATCTTTAGCTAAAGCACCTTTGGCTTTAAGAAGCCCCTTCCAGTTGTCCAAAGGTCATTTAAAAATGTTTAAAAATATATTTAATGGGGGCTGAGCCCTGGTGGTGTAGCGGTTGAGTGCGGGACTGCAGCCCTTTGGCTTGGCGGTTCAAATCCAGCAGCAGCAAGGCTGGGCCTCCCACTCCCACGAGAGGGCAGTGATGCTCCCCCAAAAACAAAACAAAAAACCAAAAACAAAGAATATATATATATATGTATGTTTATTTAATGGATCTAGAGCCATCAGACCCTATTGTTTATCTTACTTCTGATGAGAATAATGGATGGTTCTCCTGAAGGAGAACCCAAAGATGGCTAGCATCAAACCAACTCGGACCTGCAAGGTTAGGCTGCCTCCTTGACTCTAGAGGCCCTCAATTTTACTGTGTGCACGCCTTCCTGTCACCCATATGCCTATTGTACAACCCCTTCCTGTTACACATATGATTATCTGTAATTAGGGGGACTGACATGCCCCTACAGTGTATATAAGCCTTGGTTGGAAACACAGTCTCTGTACATACACATACACACACAAATATAATGGAGCAAGATACGTATAACAAAACATTTGCCATTTTAGCCAGTTTCAAGTATAGAATTCAGTGGCATTAATTGTATAACCAACACGACTGTCTGTTTCTAAGTGTTCTCATTGAACCACTGTTACCCTTTGCCCCACCCAGGTAATGCTGACATACTGTGTCTTGAGTATACCTGCCTGTTAGATGCCCCTTTGTATGTCCTGTTATAGCTGACTTTTTCCATTCAGCGACATGCTTAAAGGTTCATCTGTGCCCTAGCGTGGATTGGAATGCATTTCTCTTTGTGGCTGTGTATTCTCTGTGGACCAGTCAAATAGCCTTTTTGGAGGTTGCCCATCAAGCCACACCCTTGAGCCTCCAAACCAAAGAACCAAATTCTATGAGGTGTTTGCTTGGACACAAGCAGCCGCTGCTGTAGCTGCTCTTTCTGTTGTTGTTTTCAGTCCATCAGGCCTGCCGCTCCGCTCCGACCTTTCACAGACGCACAACCTACAGACAGCAGTTAGGACAATTGGTTTTACAACCCACTCCTTCGTGTGATTTTCCATCCTTCCCTCTTCGTTTCCTTCCAACCCTGGAAACCACATGTTTCCATCTATGTACAGTCACCTTCTCTTGTTTGTAATACATAGGAGCAGGGTCATCTAGCCCTGGTCTGATTCTGACAGACATTTTACTCAGTGTAATGTTTTCAGGCTTCCCCCACATATCAGGGCTTTGTGTCATCCACTTTCGTTTATCCTTTGGCCCATTGCTAGACACTGAGCTCCTTTCTGACTGTGGCTGTTGTGAACACTGGTGTCCCAGTGTCGCTGCCCCGTCCTGCTGGCTGGCTGCAACACTGGGTCAGAGGCAAGTTTTCTTTTCTGATTTTTGAGAAACCACAGCCTTTTTCACAGTTGCTGCCTCATTTTGCTTTCCCACCAGTGTTGAATAAACTAACTGCTAGGTCTTGATTAATTGACCCTTCCGTTATATGTTGTTCCTCAATAACACATTTTATTATTTGTTTGTTTGTTTTTTTGGGCATCACTGCACTCCGGTGGTGGGAGTAGGAGGCTCAGCCCCACTGCTGGAATTGAACCTCTGTCCCAGTGGGCCGCAGTCCCGCGCACAACCACTTCACCACCGGGGCTCAGCCCTGTTTCCCATTTTTAAAAAATCTTAAATCATTTTATTGGGGTCTCTTACAATTCTTCTAACAGTCCATTTAATTAGTTGGATCAAGCACATGGTAGTTCTTTTTTTGAACCCTTTCAGCACATTCATTTCACTGCCTTTTGGCTTCCCGGGTCTCAGTGTGAATTGGCCCTTAATCTCACTGACGACCCTTTGTATATGACAGTTTGCTTCTCTCCGCGCCTTTCAAGACTTTTCATCTGTGGTTTTCAGAAACTTTTACTTGTGAGGTGTGCTGGTGTGGATCGTCTTGGGTAATCCTACCAGGAGATTATTGAGCTGCTTGGATTTTTAGGTTTATGTCCTTTGTCAGCTGTAGAAAGTTTTCTGTCATTAGTTTTTCACATATTTTTTTCTGTTCTTAAATTACTAAAATACATTTGTTAATTTGCTTGATGTTTTTTCTTAAACAGTCTTATCAACAAAATTCATTTAACATACAATTCAGTTGTTTGAATATATTAAAAAGAGCTGGGCAAACATCAATTTTAGGACATTTTCTTCATTTTTATACTCTTGCTAATTAGTTCTTCATTTCCCTCCAGCATCCCCTGTTATAACCCTAAGAAACTTAATGTAGTTGCTGTCTCTGTAGATTTATCTATCCCGAATTTCATATAAAGGAAATAATAGTTTAAAAAAAAAAAAGCAAAAAAAATGACTGAGTCCCGGTGGCATAGTGGTGGAGTTCGGGACTGTGGCCCATTGGCTTGGTGGTTCAAATCCAGCAGCAGCTCTCTGGGAACAAGGCTGGGTAGCTCCCACGACCACCAGAAGGCAGTGATGCCCACCCTCCCCCCGAAAAAAAACTGACAACAATAACAAAGCACTAAAACCTCAATCCAAAAGAAAGCAGGTAAAACTAGAATAGATATAAAATGAGTCAAAAGGGAAGACAGATGAAAGATAATTAACTTTCTGATGCACTCTGTCTGAGGGCAAGACTGCCCCCATCCCTGGTTAGTGATTCAAGGGATTTCAATGGAGGCTTCATCCCTGTGAGAATTCTGCAAATGGAATTTGAATATTGGCAAAACAAGTGTTCAGAATTTAAACTCTTAATTCGCCTCTCTGTTCTTGGTTTTTAGTACTTGACAATCATTGCATCACACAGACTGATATACTTCTTCCTTGTGGGTTTAGCTGAAACCTCACTTTGATGGCTGCTTGTTTTAAGACAACTTTAATAATTTTTTTTAAAATTGGGAGATCGTACCACCCTTACTATAATCAGTACGTGCATCAAGCACATTTGTACATTTGTTGCCATCATCCTCAAAACGTTTGCTTTCTATTTGAACCCTTGGTATCAATTCCCCCCACCCTCATGAACCCTTGTTAATTTGTAAATTATTATTGTTCATCTCCCGTGAGGAGGTTGTCTGTAGATCCTTATCATTGGTTCCCCTTTCCTCACCCTCCCTTTCCCCTCCCGGTATTGCCACTCTCAACTCCTGGTCCTGAAGGGATCAGCTGCCCGGGATTCCCTGTATTTCCAGTTCCTTTCTGTACCAGTGTACATCCTCTGGGCTAGCTGGATTTGTAAGGTAGAATTGGGATCATGATAGTGGGGGGGAAGCATTTAGAAAGTAGAGGAAAGTTGTATGTTTCTTTATTGCTATGCACCCTGACTGGCTCATCTCCTGAGACCCTTCTGGAAGGGGATGTCCAGTTGACTACAGATGGGCTTTAAGTCTCCACTCCACACTCCCCCTCATTCACAATGATAGGATTTTTTGTTCTTTGATTCTTGATACCTGATCCCTTTAACACCTCATGATCACACAGGCTGGTATGCTTCTTCCATGTGGGCTTTGTTGCTTCTGAGCTAGATGGCCGCTAGTTTTTCTTCAAGCCTTTAAGACTCCAGATGCTATATCTTTTTTAAAAAAAAAAAATTTATTTTTTGGGTGGGCATCACTGCCTCTGGTGGTCATGGGTACTGCTCGTGAGAGCCACCGCTGGATTTGAACCGCCAAGCCCACAGGCCGCAGTCCCGCATTCAACCACTTACTCAGTCCCCGCTATAGCTTTTGCTAGCTGGGCACTGTCAGCTTTCTTCACCACATTTACTTATGCACCTGCTTTGCTAAGACAGGCTGTTAAGACCCCAGATGGTTATTTGTTCTGATGGCTAGGTGCCATCTTGTTTCTTCACCACATTTTGTGTTTTTTTTTGGGGGGGGGGCATCACTGCCCTCTGGTGGGAGTAGGAGGTCCAGCCTTGCTGCTGGATTTGAACTGCCAACCCACACACAGTCCCACACACAACCACTGTGCCACCGGGGCTCAGCCCCTTTCACCACATGTTGTGATTGTACCCGTATCTTGGGTGTTGATCTTTCTCTCCTGTAGCTCTTCAGACTCAATACTTCTGACAAATGTGTACTTTAGTTCAGAGGTTCTGTTGTCTACCAGCTCAAATCTGTTACCGTGTCCTTTTGATGAATTTTTCACTTTCGATAGCAAATCTTCCAGCTCCAGTATTTTTATTTTATAGGTTTTGTGTCTTTATTTAGTCTTGCTTTATTATTGTATTGTTTTCATGATTCCTTTAGCACTTCACGCATGTTCTCATTGAGTTTTAGGATGGTCAGTAATGTTATCCTAGAACCTTCTAGTCTGTTTATATTATGGATTCCTGTAGGGACTTTTTCCTCTCCTTTTGTCTTACTCTTTTGAATGGCCTAATATCACCAGTCTTTTTTAATCCCTTGTTAGGAATGAATGACATAACATGAATGAATGTTGATGAATCCTGGACTTTAGAAAATCATTACCATGTGTTCGCTTTCTCAGTTTCAAAAGGATTTGTTTCTGTAAGAAACTCATAGGTGGGACCCTGCTCTGCCCACTCCCTGCTTCCTCCTCGCCCTGTGAGAGCTTCTGGTCAGACTAGACCGAGGCTCCAGCCCTTCCTGCCTCTCTCGCTTTTGCCTGCACTCCCTCACCGGTCAGTCCAGCAGCAAGCGCAGTCCCTTGCTGTTTACTCTGGCATCCGGGGGCAGAACTCTGCACAGAAGTGTGTGTTGGTGGGGCTCTGCTGTAGCCATCTGATTGCCAGGCTGGGAAGAGGGAGGGGGAGGGCACCGGATAGCGATTTTCTGACTGTTGAGGAAGTGATCTGACTTTTTAAAAATCATTTTGTTGGGGGCTCACACAACTCATCACAATGAATACATACATCTATTGTATGCAAAGCACATTTATACATTGATTGCCATCATCATTCTCAAAGCATTTTCTAATTAAGCCCTTGGTATTAACTGTGATCTGACATCTTTTTTAAAAATTTTTATTTATTTATTTTTTTGGTTTTTGGGGCATCACTGCCCTCTGGTGGTGGGAGGAGGAGGCCCAGCCTTGCTGCTGGAATTGAACCTCCAACCCGGTGGGCCACAGTCTCGCGCACAACCACTACGCCACTGGGGCTCAGTCCCGATCTGACATCTTTTTGCAGCTTGCTGCTCCGCTCTTCACCAACTTTCTTGGGGCTCTTTGTCATGTTGGCTTGCTCTCCTGGCTGCTCTGTGGTGGTGGAGGTGATGGTTGTTGTTTTCTGGCTGCTCTTTGTTGCAGACTGACGTTAGGCATAGGTATCCCCGTGTGTGACTCCCCTGAGCGATTACTTCACTCAGTACCTACCCACAGAACGATGCCTGGGAAAGTCACAGAGGGGACCATCACCACCAACCTGGAAGTTCTTTTGCTTCAGTGTATTTTTAAATCGTTAGAGAATTTTTTTTCCTTTCTGATTTAAATGGTTGAATATGTTGACCCTTTTTCCAATCAAGACTCACTGTCATCGAGTCAGGATGGATCACAGCAACCCTGTAGGACTGGGTCGAGCTGCCCCTGAGAGGGTCGGGGCGGGAACTCTTGACAAGAGTAGAAAGCCCCGGCTTGGTATGGCAGAGCGGCTGGTGGTATCGAGCTCCCTCGTGGTGAGCATGATGCCACCAGCGCTGCCTTCTGTAGACAGCCATTTTTATTGATTTTCACTGTTCTTTCTAAGGTGGTGGTTTTTTTGGTTTCAACCTAAGTAAAGACTAGGCCTCTTTGCACACCCCCTCCCCCCACCTGACCCAGTGTGGGCTGGTGCGCCGAGTCAAGAGGAAGGCCTGCTTCACAAAAGTGCTCCAGGTCGTGGGGTGCCAGGTATCTATCTAGCCAGCCCCCACTGCTGGCCGTCAACATTAGTCCCCAGAAGTTGCTGCTGCCCCAACACTGCGCTGGGCAGGTTGCACACAAATCACTGCATGTGTGCCAGCCTGTGTATTGGCGGGTAAGTAGGCAAGTGGCTCTGTCATCTTGCAGGAAATTACAGCGTCTTGTACAGAGGGCTGTGCTGGTGGGGGGTGGGGGGTGGGGTGGAGGGTCACGGGTGCATTCCCAGCCTTGTTACAGAACAGTGCGGCAGGAATGTGCCGCTGGCACCCTACTGTGAGTGTGGCCGACTCTTCTCACGCCTAGAAGGGCCGTTTGCACATCTTGCTCATCTTTTGACCCAGGGTGCTTTTTTAGGACTTGGTCCTCCTGGGCCCTGCCTCGAACTGCTGATCAGGACCTGCCTGCTAGGTTGGTCAAGGGTGCAGTTCTGACCCAGGAGACCCTGCTATGTGGTGATTTGCGTGCTGAAATTCCTAAGACATGAGGCTTCTGGCCAGAGTTCCATCACTGTGGTCTCATGAACATGCCACTTTGTGCTTGGGCCAGAGCCCCAGACTCCACGACCCCAGAGGACAGCCTGGTGGGAATCCCAGGCTTCCTTCCAGGTGGTCCACAGTGTCTCCGGTCTGCCTCCCCAGACCTCCTTTCTGGCCCCACCAGTCCTGCCCAGGAAGACCCCAGAGAAGCAGCAGAGACCTTGGAAGTTCGAGACACACCACCTGGCCCTGGTATCGGTGAGTGAGGGTTGTCGCGGTGCAGGTGGAGGGGCAGATGTTCTGGTCTAAGGTCTGAGAGGACTGAGGGAGAGCCAGAGCTCAGTGTCTGCTGACCTCAGCTTGTGCGATTGCCACAATCCATAGAGGACATGGGGCACACGTCAAGCACGGCTGCTACAGTGTCACAGGTTTTGCTCAGGTTGCATGCCATGCACAGGTCACCCACCTGACACGTTGACACTCCTGGCAGAGTAACAGCATAGCACCACAGCTCACAGGTCTCCGTGGTAACATGCTCGGCACAGTCCTGCCATTGTAGCTTTCTGCCAAGTGTCCTCTTTCTGAAGGCTGGCCTGAGACTCTGACTTTTGTCCTATGTCACTTGAAGGCCATTCTTCTCCATCCTTTCCACCAAGGGCGCCTACCCAGAGGGTAGCTAAAACAAAGGGGAAAATTAATGACATCAAGGAGCTGAATAGAGAATCTCAAAGGCAGTTCGAGAAGACAAAACCAAATATTACAACTGACTATACAAGGACACCAAAAGAGAAAAACTCACAGCATTTTCTGAAACTGAGAAAATTCAGAAAACTCAAGCCATAAGTTAGAATTTTGATGCAGGAAGCATCAAAAGAAGATGGACAGAATACATAGTGATTATATCAAAAAGGACTAGTTGACACTCCACCATTTCAGGGGTTAGTGTATGGGCAAGAACCAGCGGTGCTGATGCAAGAAGTTCCAGCTGCACTGAAAGCATTAGGCAAAAACAGGACTACAGGAATTGCTTGAACACCAATTGAAATGTTTCCAGGAGCCGATGAAGCACGGGAAGCGTACTCACTGGCCAAAGCCAGGAAATTTGGAAGACAACTAATTGGCCAACTGACTGGAGAGATCCATACTTGTGCCCGTCCCAAGAATGGCGACCCAAAGTGTAGAGTGATGCCAGTTCCGTCACGTGCAGGCGAGCTGTCGCCGAAGATCATCCCACAGCAGTGGCAGCGGTGCTGTGACAGGGAACTGCCGAAAGTTGGGGGCAGATTCAGAAGAGGACGTGGAACAGGAATGTCATTGCTGATGTCAGATACATCTTGACTCTAAGCAGAGAATACCAGAAAGATGTTTGTTGGGGTTCCATTGACCACCAAGACATCTGCTGTGCGGATCATAACAAAATGTGGCTAACCTTAGGAAGAAAGGGTATTGCAGAACACTTCATTGTGCTTGTTTGGAACGTGTATATGGATTAAAAAGGGCAGTTTTGCGAACAGAGTTAGGAAATACTGCATGGTTTAAACTCAGGGAACATACTTGTTCAGTCTGCATGCTGAGCACATCAGAGAAGCTGGAGTAGAAGAATGGGGCCCAGGATCAGCGGAAGCCTTATGAACAACCTGCAATATGCAGAGAGCACAGCCTTGCTTGCTGAAACAGAAGGACGTGAAGCACTTGCTGATGAAGCTCCAGGACTGCAGGTTTCAGCATGAGGTACAGCAATGTAAGGAAGACTGAAATCCTCACAACTGAACCAATAGTAACATGTGAAATGGAAGAGAAGGTGGAAATTGTTAAGAATTTTGTCTTAATTTGTATGTATAGTCAATGTTTGCCAAGAGATTTAAAAGACATTGCATTATCAGGTAAGTCTGCGCTACAAGACCTCTTTAGAGTTTAGAAGAGCGGGGATGTTGCTTTGAGGACCAAGTCGCCTGACCCAAGCCATGATTTTCTTCATTGCATCATGTTTGTGAAAGTTGGACATTGCGTATATTTGAATTGTGTTTGAGAAAGATGTAGTCAGTACCCTGGGCTGCTGACAGCACCCAATATGGAGTGGACAAAGCAAGGCCAGATGGCGGCAAGGATGGCCAGAGTTTGTCGTAGCGTTCTTTGGACATGTCAGAAGAAGCCAGACCCTGGAGACAGACGTCCTGTTTGGTAAAGTGGAGGGGCAGTGAAAGACGAAGGCCCTGGGCAAGATGGCTGGACGCCGGGACTGCATCAGTAGGCTCAGGAATAGGGATGGTGGTGAGCGTGGGCCAGGGCTGGGCAGTGTTTCCTTTTGAACCAACTCGATGGCACCTGACACCACCACCACCCAGAGCACACTGCCCACAACAGGCAAGAGTCCGTTCTGTCACTGGCCTGAGCACCCTGTGGCCTGGCCCTGCTGCCTGGATGTCTCTTGCTCTGGTTCTGCCTCCCTTGGGTTATAAACGCCAAGGTGGAGGGTGGCGGGACCTGGAGCAGGCGTCCTGGAGTAGGCAGTCGGGTCCTCAGAAGAGGGCAGCATCCCTGTTTCTTCTCAGTGCTTGTCATTGCCCACACAGGGCCTCCAGCCTCCCACCCTCATCCCCATATCCTCAGGCGCTGAGTGGTCTGTGCCACATTTCCCATACAGAGGCAGAGGATGCCTCCTCAGGCCTTTGTCCCAGCCGGCTGGTGCAGACCGAGGCTACTCTAGTCTGTTAGGGAGGTTGGGCAGGAATGGCTAACAGGACTTTGTCCTTCAGGGTCCCCAGTCAGCACCCATGGTTTGTCCTCGATCAAACACAAGGAAGATTCTGATGGGGAGTTGCCCACCACCTCCCTCCAGGAGATCCCACCCGACATGGGGCCAGGTGAGTGGGGTAGGGGTGACTCCAGAAGCCCTTTAGGGAGGGGAGTGAATCTCAGAAGTGGTCCCGGAACTGGGGGCTGAGATGGCTCCTTGCAGTGGGTGCCCCCAACTGCTGCTGCCTTGGTCAGCAGACAGTAGTCCCGGGCTGGGCTTGCACCTCACTGCCTGATTGGGAAGCTGCTGCCGCCAGGAGGGAGGCCAACGTGTGGCCGCACTAAGAGTGTAGGCTCTTCTTGTCTGCCTCTTTGAGGAACCAGCTGACCCTGGTGAGCAAGGCCACCACTGCCCTCGAGGCCCTAGGACAGGGCTCCTGCTTCCAGCTGCCCCCTTGGGTAGGGAAACCAGCGGAGCCTTGGGCTCAGAATAGACAGAAAGCCAAGGCCTGCTACTTCCCCTGGAAGCACTCACATGAGACCTATCAGGTGACCCTAAAGGCCCAGAAGTGGCAGAGTGAGGTGAAAACTGCCAGGGATGTAAACAGAAGGGGTGTGTGTGTGTGTGTGTGTGTGTGTGTGTGTGTGTACTGCGAGTGGGTGTGGTATCTGGGCAGTGGTGGAGTACATGAGAGGGGCCTCCCTGTACTAGGGACAGCAGAGGATGGTAGGGGCTGGGAGAGTAGGGAAGAGGATGTTGGGGTCATTGCTCAGACACAGAACAGCACTTCAAAGTGTTTGATAGGGGTGGGGGTGCAGAGGGTAGCATTTCAGTAGGACTGGCCAGGGGGGAGCTTTTTGCAGACTGTGGTGGTCTGAGGTCGTAAGTGAGCACGTGACCCACATCCCCTGCCCTCTCTAGCTCAGCCCCCTCCCTCCTCCCCTCTCTTCACCAAACCTGTCTGAAGGGCCTCTGGTGTGTGTCGGGGGAGTGAGGGTGTGGGGGTATCATGGCTATGCTACCACTAACCACCCAGCTGGTCAGACTCTCGCTGGCCCCACTGCAGCTCCCTGGGTCCCCGGTAGCGCTAGCAGGGCCTCCAACAGATAAGTGATAGCATGCAGGGTTAGCTGACAAGGGGCCTGTCACCAAGTCGTTTTGGAGAGGTAGGCAGTGAGGTCGGGGGAGTGACAACAGGAGTGGGGGCCAGAACCTGGTGCGATGATTGGATTCAGGTGAGGATTCTGCAGACTCGAGGGTCAGTGGTGGTCTTCCATCAGGTGGAGGCTGCTGGATCAAGATGGAAGCCCAGTCTGAAGAAGAGCTGGCCCAGGAGCAGATCTCTGCGTTTGGGGCCCCGGATCAGACTGAGTGTGAAGTTCCCCAAGGGCCTGGGGACAGAGCAGCAGACACCAGTCAGCTGCAAGCTGATCAGCCTATGCCCCGGGGGAGGCCTGAGGCCTTGGGAGAGTCCTGGCTTGCCCTCCGCAGCCGCCAGCAGGAACGGGCCTTCCCCTGCCCCGACTGTGGTCAAAGCTTCCGCCTGAACATCGACCTGACTACCCATCGGCGGACCCACCGGCGGGCCCACCGGCTGACCCCTGTGGAGGAGGCCCCGAGTGCAGCCCACCACAGCCCGCCCACAGCTGGCGGGACCACCCAGCCTGTGCTGGAGCCCGGTGAGGTGCTAGTGTCCGGCCCAGTCATCGGCTGGCTGCCCGCCAGGTCCTCGGGCCGCAGGCCGGGCACTAAGGTGTACCACTGCAGCCAGTGCATACGCAGCTTCCCGCAGCGCCGGAGCCTACTGCTGCACCAGCGCCAGCACGCGGGTGGCTCCCGAAAGCCCAAGCCCAAGCCCACCTGTCTCTACTGTGGCAAGACCTTCAGCTGGCCCTCTGACGTCTTCCGCCATGAGCGTGTCCACACGGGTGAGCGGCCCTTCCGGTGCCCGCGGTGCAGCAGCACCTTCCAGCGCCACTACGAGCTGTCACAGCACCAGCAGACGCACGAGGGCAATGACTCTCTGGACCTGTGGGCAGGACAGACCCACCCTTCATCGCCAGATGCACCAACCACCTCTTTGCCTCCGGATGCCCGGGCCACCTCTGCAGAGAGAGCTCCGAGTAGGAGACAGCTGCCTCCTCGATGACAGCAACTCACCACCCTTAGCCCCGCCTTGGGTGCCGCCCCCAAGGGATGGCTTACATGACTGGTTGCCTGCTTGCCCACCCTGTTCCTGCAGTGTCAGGCCCCCGCCGGGAGGAGCCTGGTGACCCAAGGCTGACGGGTTCCACACTGGGGCCTGGGACTTTGACTTTGTGTAGCCACCAGTGTGCGAAACTGCATGGTGGACAGTGGACAAGACCGCTAGAGATAAGACACTGAGATTTGATTTCTCCACTTGGTTGTTTGGTTACTTTTGAATAGAATGTTTCCTGTACTTTTTTTGGTTTGTGTGAACCGGGGGCACAGGGAACTGGAGGCAGGGGCTCAGACTGATCTGCACGGGAGGCGGAAGGTCCGGAGGTGGGCTCAGTGTGAACCACACAGGTGTGAGGTTTTTTGTTTTGTTTTTTTGGGGGGGTGGGGGGTGGGCATCACTGCCCTCAGGTGGTGGGAGTAGGAGGCTGAGCCTTTGCTCCGTGGAGCTGGAATCGAACCTCCATCCCAGTGGGCCGCAGTCCTGCGCACAGCCACTATACCACCGGGGTTCAGCCAGGTGTGCGGTTTGAGGGGCACAGGCGGGCCCTAAGATGGCCAAGTCAGCTCTGAAGCCCTTCCTCAGAGGGATTTCCTAGTGTGGGGACTGAGGCCTAGGGTGAAGGTGCCCAGGGGTTAGTAACACTGAGGCTGGCCGGCTGACATGACTCTGGGGCCCCAGGCCTTGTCACATGAAGTTGTCCACATCCACCTCTGGGTGGAGCTAGTGCTGGACGATAACACCCCTCAGATGTGATCGGCCAGGAAAAGCCAGGTCCCCGTGGGCATGGTGGCCTGAGGGCTCAAGGAGGTGCCCTCCCCCCCCCCCCAACCCCAAGCCACTGGGCTTTCCTAGCAGCCGGGTTCCCACCAGGTCCATCATCGGGCAGTAAGGCCCCTGCTAAGCTAAAGCTGCGAGGGCAGCTTGGTGTCTGCTGCCTGCAGCCGGTGCCAGGGGTCCAAACTCATGGTCAAGCCACCAGCCAGATCCTTAGGCATTGGGCCCCTGGTCATCCAGGCTTCAGTTTCTGCACAGGGAACTGGAAATGCTTCCTGTGTCGCCCAAAGGGTGCTGGGGGTGGGGTGGGGTTTGCTGGCAGCCGATGGGGAGTGGTCTTCAGGGGCAGGGCCTGGGATTTGGGGTGGGGCTTGCTGTCCCTAATGGGAGCAAACTGATGGGCTGAGGCTGCTGAGTAAAAATGGGCTCTCCGGCCCTAGTGAGCAGCCGGCAGGGCCTCTGGGGGTGGGGCGGGACTGTACACCCCTACTCTGAGACCTGTCAGGGGCTCTGGTCGCCCCATGCACCCGGCTCCACCCAACCCTGGATCCTAACCAGGTATGCAGGACATCCTCTCCCACATGGCCAACTGCAGAGAGGGGCGCCTGTGCGGCACTCTCCCAGACATCTCGAGGGTGACTGGGTTGACCCTGGCTACAGGACAGTGGGGCCCAGTTTCTTCCAGCTGCCATGGCTCCTAGCTTTCTTGGCTTCTGTCAGAGGTCTGGGTGCCCCGCCCAAGCAAATCCCTGCTCGGGGAGCTGCGCAGTGTGTCCCTGGCGTAGTGGGACAGCAGAGTGACTGGGAGCTGCCACGACGGACGCTAAACCTGCAGTGTCCGTGAAGTGCATGGTAAGTGGTATATCCTCTGACCGTCCTTCATAAATAAAAGGGTCGCCAGTGTGGGGACAGACTGGTGGCAGGGAATTTATCCACTGCCTTTAAAGAGCCCCCACTCCCACCCCTGCTTCCCTCCTGTGAACTGGAGAGGCTATCGGGACCATGAAGGGGCCACAGGAGGGTGGTGGGCAGGCTGCTGGAGCCCGTCCTCACCTGGGCGTCCAGGCCAGGCCTGTGGGAAGAGCTCAGGCCACCCACGGCGGGCTGGCCGTTTGCTCAGATTTACCCAACATGACAGCAGAAGGCCCCTCTACAGTCTACCGGTCAGACAACAGGAAGTGGCTGCTGCACACTCCTCCCTCCCTCCCTGGGCCTGTCTTGGTCAAGCAGAAGAATGGAGACCCATCCTAGTTGCTACTACAGCCTTGTCTCCACATCAAAAAGTTCGTGGAAAATGCTGGAATTCCAATTAGTCCGCAAACTTGAGGAAACATTCTCTACTGCAGCTGGAGAAGGCAGGGTGGGGCCACCTGGGAGCACAGCGGGTTCCTTGGGGCCTGTGCTAACTCCGTCCTCACCCACCCCTCCTGCCCCGAGCATCCTGCCCAAGACCGCCCATCCACACAGGTACATGTTCTTGCTCTCCACCACGGGCGTCGGGGAGCCAGGAAGGGATGTGTCCCAGAAGTCCATCTGGGAAGGGTAGGGGGTGGGTTGGCCGGGCTGCTGGTGGCAGTGAGGGCTGGGTTGCAGAACAGGGTCCATGGAGTGCCAATGAAGTCTGCAGCTGGTGAGAGCCCTGCCCGCCCCTGACGGGGGTGCAGGAGGGATGGGCTGACCTCAGTATGTCCAGAGCAGAGGGACATAGCCTCAACTCCCCAGTACCTCCTTCCCATGTAAGCAACCAGTAAGTCTATGGAGTTTACAAGGGTGTTGGGCAAATGGCTACTTTGCCCATAAATTCTGAAGAGGGGGGAGGTTCCAGACTTGCTGGAGGCACTGTGCCCAGGGCACCTACCCGCTGCACCCCCAGCCCTCTGTCCTATGTTCTCAGGGGCATGCTGCTGGTGAGTGAGTCTCCCCAGACTGACCCAGTATGTAGCCCTACTAGCTCTAGCAGCCAGCAGGGAAGGAGCTGGCCAGGTCTCCGAGCAGGGGTCCTGTCCCTAGCCCTGCCCAGATGGATGGAGCCCCTGTCTCACTGGCGCTGGGCCTGCGGGAGAGGCCTGCGAATTTGCCCCACATGGGACAGGGAAGGGTCTTCCATGAGAGCAAAGGTGGATTCAGGATCCTGCCCCAGAATTGGGAGAGAATGCATTCCTATTCTTAGAAGTCACCCACTTTGTGGTCCTTTCTTATAATGGTGGAGGGATCCTGAGGCCCTGACTGAAGTAGTCTGTTTTGAGCCACCGGGGCTCAGCCCGCAAATGACCTTCTTAAAGGGTTAAAAAGCAAAGACATGGGGCTGAGCCCCGGTTGCGCGGGACTGCGGCCCACTGGGACGGAGGTTCAATCCCAGCAGTGGGGCGGGGCCTCCTACTCCCACCACCGGAGAGCAGTGATGCTTTGAGGATGAAGGTGCGTGCATAAAGGTCCCAACCTTTCCAGTGAGTCGTGGGAAGGCAATGAACATGAAAGACAGAAAAAGACAATGATAGTGTTGACAAAGAATATGCTACATCTCGGGCTGCCAATGAACAGGTGCTTGTGGATGGAGTTCAGCCAGACCACTCCTTAGAGGTGAGAATGGACCGAGCAGATCCATCTCAGTTCCTTGAGAGTGCCATCAGGAGGGAAAAGCGGTCAAGATGGCTGACTCATGACTGCAATGATGGGCTCTAATGAACAATTGTGAAGATGGCATCGCTTTGTTCAGTGTTTGTTCCATTCGGCTGCGGACTCAGGACCACCTCTAAGGAGCTTAACCCCCACCACCAGACTGCCCCAACTTGCTTCCGCGAGGTGGCTTCTGGGTTTGAACCTCCAACCTTCTGTTTAATAGCAGAGTGCTTTAACCCTCATGCACCCTCATGCCACCACGGCTCCACACAGATGCAGCATATCAGATATGTACAATATATGAAGATTCTTCCAAAGGTTCAAGTGGAAATTCCATTACCCTTTTTTTAATGGGAAAAGAAAAGTGATACGGAATTAAAAAGGAAAGTAGAGAAGGAGGGCTTTTTAAAAAACAAAGGTAGAGAGGAAAAGAACAACAGCAAAAACAACGGAAGGGGGAAACGGGCAGGACAGGAACAGGGTGAACCATGGAGAGCTGGGGTGCCCATGTGGAGGGGCAGGAACTCAGTCTCAGATGGAGTTCCCCCGGTGTCTTAAGGCCTGTTGGCTCGCATGGTGGCTGAGGTCAGGGGCCTGGGTCCAGAAGGCAGCTGGTGATAGGGTAAGGGGCCATGGAAGGAGTTCTTGGTTGCCCAGGGTGGCTGGTGGCAGGATTTCTGCTCTCCTGATGAGGTGGCACGCAGACCTTCAGACGCAGCATGGTGCTCCAGGAAGGAGCCTGAGGCAGCGCAGAGCAGGGGCTGAGCAGAAGGATGAGGGTTGGAGCTGGCTGTCTCCACCTGTCTCCTCACCAGCCTCCGGTGTACCCTTGAGCGAATGCTGCTTGCCAAAGTTAGACATGGTCGAGCTCATCAGGCCTGCCTTCTCCTGTCCCGCCCCCCCCCCTGCCCCCCCGTGCAGCTTCTGGTGGGTATTCAGTTTCCACCTCAACCCTTTCCTAATCATCCTGGTAGGATGATCACCCATTGTCACTTGGTCTCTGGCATCTATGTGGGGGATGATCTGTGCAGGACGCCTGCCTAGTTTGCCCCAAAGTTCCATTCTCACAGTGTCAGTGGAAAGCAGACTTTCCAGGGTGTTTCTGACTTCTGGGATCAATGTACTTGTTGAGGTTAGACACACCTGATCCATTTGGGTCTTTGTTCTTATTCTTCCTCCCTCTGCCTAAAGGCCTTCCCTGATGCTTCATCTGGCAAAGTCCCCTCCCCCAGGACCCTCTTTTCCCTGATCCCACAGCATCTTTGGCTTCTGTGGAAATATTTTGGACTGTGAATCGGTGCAACCACTACAGAAAATGGTGTGGTGATTCATCAGAAAACAAGAACTAGGAATAGTTTCTTGTTGTTAGGCACAGCCAAGCCACTTCTGACTCCTGGAAACCCTATTACGTACACTGGAACAAAACACCTCACAAGTGTAGTGTTTGAGACTTGTTACAACCCCTGTGTCAATCCATGCCCTTGACAGTCTTCCTCATTTCTCTTGCCTGCCCTTCTATCTTACTAAGCATGGTGTCTATTTATAAGGACAAATACAAAGTACACGAGTCCAAGTCTTGCCACCCTTACTTCTAAGGTACATTCTGGCTGTGCTTTACCAGGACAGATTTGTCTGTTCTTCTGGCAATCCATGGAACTTCCGGCACTCTTTGCCAAGCCCAGCATGCAAATGCCTCAGTTCTTTAGTCTCCCTCACTTGGTCTCCAACTTCCACAAGCATATAAGGTGATTGGGAACGCTGCCGCTTAGGTCGGATGCACCTTAGCCTCCAAAGTGACACCCCATCTCTTCCACACCTCAGAGAGACCTTGGATCTGCCCAATGTAATATGTTCTTCAATTGAGCGACTGCTGCTTCCGTGAACAGAGAAGCCCTGACTACCGGTATGGTGGGTTCTGAGTTGGGATGCCAACCACGAGGTCAGTAGTTTAAAACCTCCGGCCACTCTGAAGGAACTAGACAAGGCTTTCTGTCCTCCGCACGGAGTCATCTCAGAAACCCACGGGAAAGCTCCCCTCTGTCCTGCAGGGCCATTTGGAGCTGGAATTGACTCAATGACAGCGAGTGTGCCCGTGAGCTGGACAGGTCCCGGCGAGACGACATCCATGACAGCTTCAGTGTTTGCCCCGTGGATCAGGATGTTGCCTGCAGCTCCAGCCGTGATGATTTTGACTTTCGTTACACCGCGGTGTCCCGTGTGGAAGGCTGCAGCCCTGATCTTCATCAGCAGGGGCTGCAAGCCACCCTCCCTCTCAGCACGCAGGCTGATGCTGTGTCCTGACCACACGGTTAATAAGCCTTCCTCCGAGCTGGATGCCACAGCCTTCTGCAGACAGTCCAGCTTCTTGGGTTGATTGCCCAGCGAGTAGGAGGAAGGAGACAAGCTGCATGCATCAAACTATGCAGGATTGTTTTTGAACAATGTTCATGTTCCTTTGAGCACAATGAAATATTGTAGAATTCCCCTTTTTCTCAATGCTCTCCATAGTTGATGCCTCAATATGTTCTTCTGAGTACGGTTGAGTACCGTAGTTAATAAAACACAGCTAAACATCTTTCTGGTAGTTTCCGCTGCCAGCCAAGATCTCTCTGACTTGAGCAACGTTCTCCTTTGTTCCAGCCCCTCTTCTGAATCCAGCTTAAATTTCTGACGACTCTGGCTCTGTATTGCTACAATCACTGTTGAATTATCGTCAGCAAAGTTTTACTTGCATGTAATATTATGATTTTTTTTGGGGGGGGATCACTGCTCTCCGGCGGTGGGAGTAGGAGGCCCAGCCCCACTGCTGGAATTGAATCTCCGTCCCAGTGGGCCGCAGTCCCGTGCACAACCACTACGCCACCGGGGCTCAGCCCTAATATTATGATTTTTAAAAGTAATTTCCCCATTCTTTTGGGTCAGCTTTCTCTGAAATAGGTATAAATATAGATTTCTTCCAGTTGGTTGGCCAGATAAGTCTTTCAAATTTCTTGGCCTTGGGAATTGATCACAATGATCTATATCTACCCCCTTCCCAGGGGGATGAACAATAGAAAAGTGAGTGAAGGGAGACAGCAGTCAGTGTAAAACGTGAAAAAAAATGTATAAATTATCAAGAATTCATGAAGTAGGGTGGGGGAGGGGAAATGAGCAAATATCAAGGGCTCAGAAAGAAAATGTTTTGAAAATGATGGCAACATATTACAAATGAGGTTAACACAATGGGTGGATTGTGATAAAAGCTGTACAAGCCCCTAATAAAGTGATTAAACAAAAAAGAGTTCTTGGCCTAGGTGAGTGACTCCTTTCATGAGCTTGCCGAAACATGTCAATTGGTATTCCATCAGTTCCTGGAGCCCTGGTTTTGGCGTGATGTTCTTTCTTCAGTATCATGGGTTCTTGCTCCTGAAATGGTTGACTGACACACCATGCTTATTGGAAGTAAGGAAGACTTGAAGTACTTGCTGATGAAGGTCAAAGTTTTCAGCCTTCAGTGTGCTTTAAAACTCAATGTAAAGAAGGGGAAAAAGATCCTCACAACCGGACCAGTAAGTAACATCATGATAAATGCTGGGATCCACAATCCATGCTCATGGAAGCAATAGTGAAGGGGCCCAAAGATGCACTGCACTGGGCAAATTTGCACAAGGTTCTCTGAAGTGTTGAAGAGCAAGGATATCACTCTGAGGACTAAGATGTGCCCGATCCAAGTCAGATGTTTTCAGTGGCCTCGCATGGATGTGGAAGTTGGCACAGAATAAAGAAGCCTGAAAATGAATTGGTGCATTGGAATTACAGTGCAGAATTGGGGCCCTGCCAAAAGGAAAACCAGCTGTCTGGGAAGAAGTCTATCCAGAATGCCCCTGACAAGGGAGGATCATTGAGACACTATCTGACAAACTTTGGGCATTTTATTAGGGGAGACCAGTCCTTATCGGAGGACACCATGCTTGGGTCAATAGAGGGGCAGTGAAGAAGAAGAAGACCCCAGGCGCGATGGGTGACTCAGTGGCTGCCACAACGGCCTCGAGCACAATGACCATTGTGCGGTGGCACAGGACTGGGAGTGTTTGCTTGGTTGCACATGGGGTCACTCTCAGAACCACCTTGACGCAGCTCTCGGCAATGAGACTGACAGCTTTGGACACCCACCGAGGAAGTTCTACCCTGTCCTAAAGAGTCAGAGTCTCAATGGCAGTGAGAGTGAGCCTGGAGGTGTCTCAGGGAGGCTGTTGGGGCTGTGGTGGGCTGGTAGCTGCAGGGTCAGCAGATTGCAACCACCAGCTGCTGTGAAGGAGAAAGAGGAGCCTCTCTGCTCCCACCCAGGTTCACAGCCCCAGCCACCCCAAAGGGGTAGGTAGGTCCACTCTGTCCTATATATGTTCACTGTGCGTCTGAATCGAGTTGAAGGCAGTGAGGTTGGGCTTAACGTGACTGAGACAACTGTATTCCTAAGGCAACTTGTCTGCAGCCAACCGTTGATTGCAGAAGCCTGTTTAAACATGTTTTATTTGGAATAAATTTGTGCAAGTATGAACTGGAATCCTAGAAACATTTTGACTTACTTCAAAGTAATAAACCACATAGTGGGCATCCCTAGACATAAGTAAGCATTCAAAAGGATTGATTTACTGGGCCTAAAGGCATAAGACCTTAGTCTTAATGGGACAGCTCGGTCAATTGGTATAACACAGTTGACAACTCTTATGTTCCTACATCCTCGTTTATGAGGAACATCTGGATCTTAAAAGTGTGTGAGGGAGCAAAGGCTGGGCCTCCTACTCCCACCACCTGAGGGCAGTGATGCCTAAAAAATAAAAAAATAAAAAAGTGTGTGAGTACAGCTCTTGGTCTCTACTCATCTGGAGCTAAAGAGAGGAAAAAAAGGAAACCAAACTCTCAGAGCAGAAACAAGGCCACAGGACTAGCAGCCCATGTCAATCACTGACTCATCCATCCTGAGACCCCAAACTTACATGGTGTCCGGCTACCACGGCCGACCATTCTGAGCAGCACACAGTCGGTGGTTTTGGATAGAATGGGAGAAAAACAGAGTAAAATTCAAATTCTTTTAAAAGGCCAGACTTCCTGGACCCGTCCAGACCAGAGGAACTCCTGCGATTCATCCTGAGGCAGCCTCTAACCCTGGAATGAACCTTCTCCTGGAGGGTCTCATTATTGTAAGTAACAGATGGGCTCATAAGGTAGACAGTAATCTTTGTCAGTACTGTGTTTTCAAAAAAACAACACAATACCATCATCACTGTATGAGACCAAAGGGTCAATTTTTACCAAAGCAAAGCTGAGACTAATGGAGACAGACCAACAAAATGCAAATATTGACAATGTGAACCCAGTGTGACAAGTATGACCAATGGTCTGACTAATAAAAGAAGGACCCTCCCCCCAAAAAAGCACATCCAGAATTGGATGTGTTGGACCAAGTGGAGCACTTGTAGCACATGCTTCTCCTGCTAAGGGAGCATCGTGCAACTTGTTCTGGGTTAGTGCACTCAGTGGCAGCACTTGGGAAGATTCTCTCTGTTCACAGTGCATGTTTTCATAAAAGCAGTTTCCCTCGAACCTCATTTTTTGTGAGGGCTGATTTAAGAGAACAGCATGTGGCTGTGAAATTTTGTTTCCTGCTTGGAGGAAAAAATGCTGCAGAAACTGTTGTGCTGTTGAATACAGCTTAAAAGGACAACGCTATGGGAAACATTCAAGTGTACAAGTGGTTTTCTCATTTCAAAAAGATGAAATGTTGATCAATGACAAATCTCATTCTGGACGTCTGTTAACTTCCTGAACAGACAAAAATGTTGACTTTAGTGCATTTGAAGGTTATTTAGGTCAAACTATTAATTAAACTTTCTCCTTGGAGGTTCTGAAAAGAATATGTAACAGTGTGTGACAAAAAAGGCCTGATTTGTGGCAGACAGGGCACTGATTTTCACCAGTTCCTCTATGTGACTTCTTTTTGTATGTGTGAATGAAGTGAGACATGTAAGGACAGTGATTTGATGATGTAGAAGAGGTCAAGATAAAAAGGAGGGAGGTGCTGTCAGCCATCCAAACAGATGAGTTTGAAAAATGTTTCCGGGCTGAGCCCCGATGGCATAAGTGGTTGAGTGTGGGACTGCAGCCCGTGGGCTTGGCAGTTCAAATCCAGCGGTGGCTCTCAGGAGCAGCACTGGGTGGTGCCCATGACAACCAGAGGCAGTGATGCCCCCCCCC
>PVJH01027150.1:0-29055 GCA_004026705.1 Nesogale talazaci | reverse complement strand
CTCGCTTTATAGGAGGAGCAAGCCTCATCTCTCATCCACAGAGTGACTGATGCTTTCCTACTCCTGCCCTTATGGGGGACAGCCCCAGTGACTAACCCACTAAGGGCTCAGTCTCTGACAACCAAAGAAAAGTCTGCAGGTTCACATCCACCCAAAAATCCCTTGGAAGAAAGGCCTGGTGAACTGATTCTGAAAAGCCGCCCCATGAAAAAATCCCTCAGAACAATTGTACTCAACCCTGCCTCCAAGGGGGCAGCTCATGTCGCAATGGACTCGTGGCTTCCTGCTATTCTGGCCTACCAGTGGACTCTGAGAAGCCCTGGGGATGCTTGGGATTAGGCATTGGTCAGTAACTGCAAGGTCAGCCGTTCAAGCCTTCCAGCCATGGAGCCGTAGAAAGATGTGTCTGTCTGCTCCCATGAAGGTTTAGTCTTGGAAACACCACTGTGAGTCAAAATCGACTCAGTGGCAGTGAGTTTGGTGTGCGGATTGTCGATGCGCTATCAATGTACAGAACCCCCAAACCAAACCCACGACCGTCAAGTCAATTCTGCCTCCTGATGAGCTGGTTGGACAAAAGGGTGGCACTGCCCCCGTGGGTTTCTGAGACTGTAACTCTTCATGGGAATCGAAGCCTCATCTCTCACCATTGGTGCAGAGGGTGGTTTTGAGTTGCCATCCTTGCCACTAGCAGCCCAACATGTACACCACGGGGAATGCAAGGAGCTTCGAAAAGTTCACGGAAAACATGTCATTACCTCTGATTCCATTTTTTTAATGAATTTTTAAAGGCCCCTAAGTGACCAGAGTTTACGCGGGACACCATTGATGGGGGGAGGGTGGGTTCTTGATTAAAAATTTGATCTATATGAAGCAACAAAAATGTTCATAGAATGCAAAAGTAGTATTGTGGTATGTTTATTTAGTTTTAAAACTCCACAGGACGCAAGACAAATTGTTAAAAAGCAAGATGCCTGCTCACCTTACCATATGTGGGAGGATGAAACATTCTTTTCTATATCAAACTGCAACACTGTTTTTCAGTCTCTCTCTCTCTCTCTCTCTCTCTCTCTCACACACACACACACACACACACACACACTACAAGAATGATCTATAGGATATACCTCTATTTGGCCTTTTCTTTACAATTGGCAAAATGCTGTTAGATTTTTATCCGGTTGGCACACTGATGATTTTTGTCCAGTAGTCAGAACAATGCCTGAGGTTCTGTTACCTTGTAGGAGCGTCTCCAGTTTGCTATCTTGTCTACTATCTCTTGCTATCCCAGTCATCTTGTCCTCACGTTCTTTTGCTGTCATCGTTGTGCCTACAAATGCCTCGGTTGTCTATTTTTCTTCAGTCATGAACAGATTTTGTCCTATCATAGGTTCCCATCATTAATTGAGGACTTTTTTTTAATATAGAATCATTTTATATAGAATCATTTATGAGAGGGTTTCAAAAGTTTATGGGGAAAATGAGATTAGAAGATGATGGATTTTTTTCCATAAAACATTGGAAGCCCTTTTTCATCATTGGAAAGAAGACTTTTTCAAAGAACTCTTTTCATTTTTGAGTTTTAAAGGCAGTCTCTATGAGGATATATGCAAAGTATTACTTGTGAATCATAGAAAACCTTATTAAACAAAGATGTCCTAATATGAAGCAGTAATTTCTCAGCACGTCCTACATCTAGATTTACACTCCTCTGTAGGTGATGTCTCCATGACACTAATTCCTTCCTCCAAAAAAGCGTCTGCCCCTCAATGGATACCATTCAACCCTGAGTTTCAGCACCTTCTAGTGACTTCAGATTTTAATTTTTTAAATATTGTTTGAGCTTGAAGGATGAAAATAAGTCCAAGCAGGTCAGCTCAGGCCTGCCATGTCGATGGGGTGAGGCTTTCCAAGGAAATTCTTGGGGGACAGCCTTTGTTCGAAGAATGAACAGCTGCATTCTCATGACGAGGAGAAAATTCCTTGGCACATTTTCCCTGGATGTTTTCTCACCAGAGCAGTTTTCAATTTCCTTGAAACTACTTCTGCATAATTCCTCACAGCCATCAAGGGCCTGTCTAGAAAAATCTATCAAGGTCGCCTCCTTGACATCAAAAAGGCAGAGTTGGCATAGTATTCTGAACTGACCTCTGGATCTCGCATTCTATTGGCCTGATGGATGCACTTGGTTAGACCTTTTTGTGAAGGCATATTAAAGAGATCAAGTCAAATGTATTAAGTCAGGGAGGACTTGTCCTCAGCAAGCCACTGATTACAGAGGCACATGGAAACAGATTTTCTTTGAAATAAACCCATGCATGTAGGAACTGGAATCTGGTAGCAGTACTTTTTGACTCACTCTGGGACTCACATGCCAAGTACCTCCCCACTTAGCATGCCTCCAGCACCTGTTATTGTTCTCATGTTTAGGTGCTATCCAGTTGGGTCTGATTCATAGTAAGCCTAAGTATAAAAGAGCAAAACACTGGCCCATCCTCAAAATTATTACTATATGTAAGCCATTGTTGCAACTCTTGTATCAATTTATTGCGTCAAAGGTTTTCCATATACTTTTAAAGCCCCTTTCATAATTTGAATGAAAGTCTTTTTAAATTAATTTTTAAGAATGTTTTGCATTTTAAGTATCTTAGAAGATATATCAAAAATTATCTTAAATCATAGAAATCTTTACTAAGCAAAAATATCAAAATGTAAAACTATTCTTTATCAATGTACCCACATCTATACATGTCTGAAGGTGGTATTCTTATTAATTTACCTCTTCCTCAGCAGATGGACCTTGCATCACTACTTAAGTCTTAACTCACTACAAGAATGGTTTGTTCTAATAGTGTGGCATTGTTTGATACTCATATCCCTGACACTATCACTGAAGACAAAATGGGTGCATAAGTAAATGTGGTGAAGAAAGCTGATGGTGCCCAGCTATTAAAAGAGATACCATTCGGAGTCTTAAAGACTTGAAATTAAACAAGTGTCCACTAGCAGGGAAGCAACACAGCCCGCATGGAAGAAGCACACCAGCCTCTGTAATCATTAGGTATTGACATAGGGCGGTAACAGAAGGTCAAAAACAAGCAACTAAACTGATGTGAAGGGGAGTGGATGTAGTGGAGATACAAAACCCACACTGAAGGAATGGTAAAGTCAGGGTGTGGTATGGCACTGATGAACCACATTAGTTCTTTAACATTTTTTCTCTTTACTGTTATGGTTTTTATCCATTTTACCTCATTAATCATGCTAATTTGCATATGTACCTTTGTATATTAAAGATCACTTAGTACATGAAAGTCAAGGGAGATACCCTTCAGAAACAGTAACAAAGGAATGTTTCCCTGAGGGTATGGGAAAAGAGGAGGGGAAGGGGAGAATAGGAAGCAGAGAGCATGATGCCTGTGTAACCCCATTGGATTGGATCGAATAACAGAATTGTATATAAATGGATATATTAGATTGTGTAAGATATGGGGAAAAACTATTATAGGAAAAGAAAAATAATAATAAAAATTCCTGGGGTGCATATTGGAGGAAGGAGGAGATAAGGGGGAAATGGTATCATGGAGTTCAAGAAGAAGGAAAATGGTTTGAAACTGATTGTAGTAGCCATTGCCATTACTGCTTGATACAATTGTTATGATATCTGTAAGAGCTCCCAATAGAATGATTAAATATATGCATTTTTTAAATTTACCTCTTTCTCAATTGATTTTCTACTTTATCAAGTATGAACTCCTTCTCCAAGGGCTGGTCTCTTCTGATAACAGGCTCTAGGTACATAAAGTGACATTTCATCATCCTCCCTTCAAAGTAACATCTGGTTGTACTTCTTCCCACAAAGATCTATCTGTTCTGGAAGTTCACAGTATGCTCAACCTTCTTCACCAACACCATGATTATCAGGCACCTGTTCTTCTTCAGTCTTCCTTGTTTATCATCTAGTTTTCACATTCATGACTATGGCTTGCATCTTAGCCTTCAAAGTAATATCTCTGCTTTTGAAAGCTTTAAAAAGTCTTTTGCAGCATACTGTGCCTTTTTTGATGTCTTAACTACTGCTTTCATGGGTGCAGAATGTGGGCAGAGTGTGGGCCCAAGCAAATTGAAGTCTTGATGACTTTAATCTTTTGTCCATTTATCAATCATTACTTGGCAACAATTGGTCCAATTGTGAGGAATTTTTTTGCATGGAGGTGCAATCTGTACTGAAGGATTTCATCTTTGACCTTCATCAATAAATGCTTCAAGTTTCCTTCCCTTTAGGGAAGCAAGGTTGTATTACCTGCATCTCATAGGTTGCAGTGAGTCCTCCTTCCATCCTAAAACCACATTCTTCTTTGTGTAGTCTAGTTTCTTGGATTATTGGCTCAGTTTATATGTTGAATAAGTCTGGTGAGCAGACTCAACCCTGGTGGACACCTTTGCTGATTTCAAATCACACAGTAGCCTCAAATGGCTGTGCCCTCAAAAAGACTTACCCAAACCACTCCTTCATGGTGAATGTTCTCATATTGGCAACTTGTTGGAAGGCTAGGGTGAGTGTTACGGCAATTTAATTGTATGGTGAGCCATATTTTGTTCAATTGGTCACTCACTGGGTCTCTATAGGCATAGCATCATAGAGGGGTATATTTAGAAGAAGGAGCAGAAATCAAGAAGAGCAATATAGTGTTCGAGGTAAGGAGGGTAGAGAAATCTAGAAAGACAAAGAACCAGCATGATGGCCCACCTGTGACTGAAGGGAGAAGCAGAGAAGGAATATAGATGGAAAGGAAGAAAAAGGATAAGCCAGATCCATATAACACAGAGTCCTAGTGGAGTAGTGGTTAAGCATTGTATTGCTAAGCCCAGAGTCAGGAGTTCAAAACCACCAGCTGCTCCATGAAAGAAAGATGAGACTTCCTACTACTCTAAGGAGCTACAGCCTCAGAAACTTATAGGGGCAGTTCTATCCTGGCCTTTGGGGTCACATGAGTCCTCACCTATCCAAAGGCTGTGGATTGGGGAAGGGAGAGAAGGGACTTCATTAAATAGACTGTTCTGATTTCACCTTTCAAACAATTCTAACCCAAGCACTTACATTATCAGCAGCCTCAGGAAGAATGTGTGCTGAACCGTAAGTGCTCCACTGCTATTCAGGACATAATCCTGGGCCCCTATTGGCCATTGACCTGGTCTTGCTTATTGACTATGACCTTGACAAAGCCACCTGCAGACTGAATGCAAGGACTCACAGGCCTAACTCGGAAGTTCACTAACCTCTCCGATGAGTATCCTATTTAATGACGACATGCCACACTATCTGTGGGAAATTCACCCTACTGCTTTCTTAGCTGTAGCCAAGAGCCCTTGTTCTCTGTCCTGTTGGCTTGTGTGAGGCGCAACTGAACAAGCAAGTTCCTGGTCTGAAGTCAGGGATATGTCCCACTCCTATGCTTGATATGGTCACCGACTAGGCTGAAGTTAGCACTTTTGCCAGCTTTCTCAGAGAACTTTGCCGAGAGGATGTCGTGCTGCTCAAGCAATTGTGTATGTGAGTGACCTCGGTCAGACCAAGCTAATTCAGCATGAAGTCATCCGAGATAAGGAAAAGCCACAAGAGTGGTGAAAACACATATATCAGATACCCCATCAAGGAGGAAGGGGACCCTACCTGGGCAGAGGAGGAAGTGTATGAAAATGATAAGAAAAACAAAGTTGAGGGAGAAAATGAAGATTTCACGTAAAGTTAAGATACATAATAGAAATCCTTTTTGCTACAATAAAAAATAAGAGGTCAACTGAGGACTTAGGGTTTTGCCAAGATAAGAAAGAAGGTCGCCTGCCAGGGGAGTTGGGTGAATGCGTCAACGCTGTGTTCACAGGCGGGGGATATTTCTACCAAGGCAGAGACAAGAACTTTCCCTTGGAAGTAAACAGTGAATGTGACAACCACAGGGGGCAGGCTCTCTCCCTCAGGAGGAGAGCCTGGAAGCCCATTGGAAACACTCAAATCTGGTGGTCAGGCTGAGTGAGAGATGCTGGCTGGGTACGAAGGCAAGAAGCCAGGCTGGAGTGCTTCGTGTTCTCTGTCAGATTCTCAATGCTATAGGAAGGCGCATCCCTAAGAACAAACCGTTTATGATATGATGGGTAGGTAATGCATTGATTGCATTGAGCATCAAAGGTTGACTATAAACCCCTTTCCTCAAAGTCTCACCCCTTCCCTCCTTATGACTTGCTCATTCTGAGAGAGAAGTTTGGAAGAACAGTTGATTGATTGTCTGCCAAGGTTAATATGGAGCTAGGGATGAGAACTCTTGCCAAAAAAGCCTGTGTCATAAACTTCTACACCCAGCTTGGCACCACGTAGCAGTCTCCGGTCTACTTTGGCCCTGCCAGGCCCAATGTTCTGTTTCCATGGCTGGTGTGGGGAAAGTTCATTAATCACCAAGAAAACATCACATTATATCTCTGCCGGCACAATGGGGAGACATAAATTCCAAGTCAAACCTTTCAGCTATAAAAATATTAACAGAAATTATGATGAAATGTTGGGACAAATCTCTAAAAATTGAAGCAACGACTGAGGCAAGCAGATGTGATTAGTGGCTGGCCCAAGTCTCTGGGGCTTGTTTTCCTTTGGCAAGCCCACGGCCCAGCTGCTGCAGGTGCTGCTGGGGCTGGCTGGGGTCTGCCACCTTCTCTGGAGGGCTTGCCCTTTGGCAAGGTAGACCTTTGGACCTGATTGTTGCTCTGAACTGCTCTCATCACCCACTCAATGCTGGAGCCTGATCTCGCCTGAGCCCACATCCTCACTACTCCCCCTACCTCATCCTTCTTCTCTTACATTGATTGCAGTTTCTCTTGCATTGATCTCAGTTTCTCCTGAGAGTGTATCTCTCAGAAATCATTTGCTCACAAATCTTTTGTGTGTGTCCAAAGAATCCAGTCCTTGATACTTGATTTACATAGAGAAAATCATCGATTTATATAAATATAAATAAAATGTAAATCATGCTTATGTAAAAATATTTCATGAATGCATGTGTGAAAGGTATGTTTGTGGATGTGTTTGTGTGTGAGAGTGTCTGTACTGTTACCAGCCTTCACTTGATGGTGACACCATGTAGAACTGAACAAAGCCGGGCCTGGCCCTGTGTCAGACTCACGGGCCCTGGGATATTAGAGGTCCATTGTTGTAACTATTGCTTAAGGCCAGCTCTTGTGAGGTCTTCTCTGTCCTCACTGACATTCCACTTTGCCAAACATGATTTCCTCTCCTCCTGGTGACCAGTCCCAAGTAAAGGAGTCACAGCCTGACATAATACTTTGTGAGCCATTGGGTAATTATTGGCTAGTGCATTTGGGCTGAGATCTGAAAAGTCAGTAGTTCAAAACCAAGGGAGAAAGACAACTATGTCTATTTGCATAACAGTCTTGGAAGCCCACAGAGGCAGTTCTACTCTGTCCTATGGGGTCCCTGAGTCATCATCCACTCAATGCCAGTGAGATTTTAAAAATCAGGTCACCAGCTCTTTCTTCCTTTTCTGCCTCAGACCCACTGAAAACTGCTTCAAGAGTAAGCCTGGTGATTTTTGAAATCCTATGTATGACTATATTCAGGTGTATCACTCATTTTAAAGACGATTTAACCAGGGGAAGGGGGAGAGAGGATACTCTAAGATAAATGAGGGGGTGATTGTACAAGTCTCTTGATACAATTGAAGGATTGAACCAGTAAACATGATGGATGATATGCAAATGATGGGACAATAAATCTGTTGAAAAACATACATGCATACACACAAACAAACATTATGCACACAGAGTGAGTCGAAAAGTATCGCTAGTAGGATTCTAGTTCACACACTCCTGGTTTCTTCCCAATAAAATGTGTTGAAACATGCATGCCTCGGAGATCCATGGATGGCTGTGGAGCAATCTTCTCAGGAATACATTTGCCTTAGTCTCTTTAGAGGGCCTTCAAGAAAGAAGGCATGGTCCAAACAGTGGTTCCCAAGGAGATCTGCTGGGCCAGTAAGATTCAAGGCCCAGAGGTAAGCTTAGAAGGTGATGGTGACTGGTTTTCGAGAATCTTGGTGGGTTTTCTCAAAGAACATAGGATCGTGAATATGGGGTGGCTTCTTAGAAAGAACTGCTACCTACCTTGCAGGGGCAAGAAGAGAGTTGGGAACTTTACACCAAAGAATTGTTTCCCATCCCATTGCACTAGCTCATTCTATGAGGGTAATAAAGTTTCGCCTAACAGAATTTCATAGGGAAAGCTTAGTCCATCAACCTTCCAGCCCTCAACTTGTCCCCAGACTCCTTTTGGTTCCCCAGATTCAAAGAACATTGAAAAGGAATACAACACAATTCCCCTAAAAATGCCAGCACTGCTATTTTGTAATGGAAGCATACCAAGTCCTTCAGAGACGGGTTAGAAAGACGGAAATGCCGCTCTCCAAATGTATAGACCTAGAGGGAGGACAGCAATAAGAAATCATTTCTTTCTGGTAAGAAACAACAGCTTCACAATTCCACACTTTCGTTTAATAAAAGCCTCCATATTTTGATAGCAACTTTTTGTTTGTTTTTTACTTACCCTGGTATACTTGTATATGGATGTGTGAATGTGTGTGTGCGTCACATATGACAAAAATTTACAGAGAACATCCATCATCTTTAAGGCAGGGAAATAGAAAAGTGAATAAGAAACTTTAACAGGCAAGCCAACAAAGAATAAATCAAATACCAATAAATATCTGAGCTGTTCAGTCTCATTATCTCCTCCTTCAATGCATCTATTCCACCGCCCCAGCCCTGTCTCCCTACTGCTCCTCTGCACATCATCCTCCACTGCGGTGCTCCCCCACTACGATGTCCACACCAAGTTCCGGGACAGTTCTGTGCACAAGCAGGCACTAAATAACAGTTGGTGACAATGTAATCGTGTTTTGAGGTGGATAGTAAACTATTTGTAGGATAATTCAATTCAAGAAGCTATCATCCTCGTTCTGAAAAATCACAGAAGAAAAAGAGCCACAAGCACCAGTAAGTAAAACAGAAACATTGTTTATCACAAGTAATGAAAGAAATGCAAATCGCACAGCAATGAGGCGGCTTTATGCAAGAGTCCACAGTCTGTATAAGGGAGAGCTTATACAAGGGAGCCGTGCTCTTGGAATGCTGTAAGATGGCATTTTCTGTTTGTCAGTGGCATTGTCAGTTAGGAAATATGATTTGGCAATGCATTCCTGGTCAGACACCCTCAGGAATAAGTCAAAATATGGAAAACACTCTGTGAAAGACAATGTTTACAAGCATGGCAGTTATGGGAGTGAGAGATTAGAAAAACTCACACATAGCCAAAAAATGATGGCATACATTGGGGAACATCTATTCACAGGAACTCTCTTTAGACCCCCGAAATGGCAAATCCAAAGTTCAGATATCAATATAAAAATTAATATACATGAACATATAAAAGTACATATGGAAAAAAAACACAACACCTGATTAGTACAGCTATGGGAACTTAGTCAAATAAAGATAAGCTGGAAGGAATACAAGAAGAAAACAAAGTCTTCGCTTTTTCTCTCCCTTGTCTCTGGCAAACTTGTTAATTTTCTTGTCAATGTATTTCTTTCAAAATGTAAAGCTTGATTGAGGAAAAGGAGTCATTACTAAGAACATAAGAAGATACACTAAAGGCAATCCCTCCATCTTTAAAACTTAAGCCTAACGTTGTTCTTCTTGTTGAGTGCCAAGGCATGGACTTCAACTCACACTGTAGAACTGTCCCATAGGTTTGTCTAGGATAGGATGTGATGACAAGGAGACTGGGTGGTGTGGGCTAGGCATTGTGCTGCTAACTGCAAGGTCAGTGGTTCAAAACCACCAGCTCCTCAGGAGAAAGACTGAGATGGTCTACTCCCATGAAAACTGAGTCTTGAAAACTTCATACAGAATCACTGCGAGTCTGAATCAACTTGCTAGCAATGGATTTGGTTTGGCTTGGGTATTTGGAGTCAACTCAGGAGCAGATCACTTCATCTTTCTCCAGTGGACTCGCTGTGTCTTTGAACAGCCAATCAAGGGTTTAACTGTGGTGCAAACAGAGTACCCTCCCATCACAACACAGGAATATAAATATGTCACCCACTACCTTCAAGCTGATTCCAACTCATAGACATCCTATAGAATAATATAGAACTGCTCTCTGGGGTTCTCCTACTAGAAATCTTCTCAGGAAGAGACTGCCACAGCTTTCTCCCTCAGGTGAGTTTGAACTGCCGACCTTTTAATTAGCTGCCCAATGTCTAACCCACTGTGCCACTCTTCCTAGCATCCCCCGATGTTGCTGCTGTGCACACTAGCCCCACTGAGTCCTCCACAACTCAGTGAAGTGGACGTGGAGGCCTTCTTCTGGTTAACAGACGAGAATCTGGAGATCTGGAAAGCTTAAGCAACCCGCCCGAATGCATATGCTTACCAAGTATTCAAACCCACCAATGGTTCTGTCCAAGAAAAGTGAGGCTCCTGTAAAGATTCCCAGCCTCATATCAGGTAGCAAAGAACAAAAAAATCATATCATCATGAATGAGGGTAGTGCAGGGTGACAACCCAAAGTCCGTCTGTAGGAAACTGCATATCTTCTTACAGGAGGGTCACAGGGAGGAGATGAGCCAGTCAGGGTGGAGAGAAGTAACGATGAAATATATGACTTTCCTCTTGTTCTTAAATGCTACACACACACACACTATCATGATCCCAATTCTATCTTACAATCTGGCTAGACCAGAGGATGTACGCTGGTACAGACAGGAACTAGAAACACAGAAAATCAAGGACAGATAATCCCTTCAGGACCAGTGGTGAGAGAGGCAATACCAGGAGGGTAGAGGGAAAGTGTGGTAAAAGGGGGAACCAATTATAAGGATCTACATATAACCTCCTCCTTGGGAAATGGTCAACTGAAGAGACACCGATCGGCATAAGACATGGAAAAATAACGACCTACAAATTATCAGAGGGAAAGAAGGGAGGGGAGAAATGAAGAGCTGGTACCTGGGGCTCAAGTAGGAAGCAAATGTTTTGAGAATAATTTGGGCAACAAATGTACAACTGTGCTTGACACAATGGATGAATGTCTGGATTATGATAAGAATTGTATGAGCCCCCAATCAAATGATTTCTTAAAAAGATTACCAGCCTCAGAAACCTTATTTTATATGTTCCTAGGAGTCAAAACAGACTCAGTGGTAGGGGGGTAAGAAGACGGATAAATAACATGAGTGATTCATAGAAATGACTCATCTTTTAGCTTAGTTGTTTTGTTTTGTTTTGTTTTACAGTGTTAAGAGATCAAACAGCAGCCTCCCCCCAACTCAATGGCCAATATGTTTTAAATGCTATTTCTCAGGTGTAAAGAAAGTTCTAGAACTTTGGGAATTCCTTGATATGTCAGTGTATGATAAATTGATGCTCTTTTTCTGTAGGACATGTTATGAGTACATATTAACAGGTCAGGTATTCCCAGGTGGTACAAATAGTTCAGAGTTCTGCTATACCCCAAAGGTTAGAAGCTTGAATCTACCCAGAAGCTCCTCACAAGATGGGCCTGGCAATCCTCTCCCTACATTTCACACCCTTGAAGTCTTGAATCCCCTGTAGGGCCGTTCTCCTCTGCACACATGGAATTCTCATAAGTCAAAGTTGACACGTTGGTGTCAACTTCAAGAGTTTAAGGACTTTAGAAATCTGCAAAAACCTTGACTCAGGAATTTTTTGGGGGAAATTATTCATGAAAATAATAATTGATATCAAGAAAAATATATATCAATAGTACTATGTATCATAGAAAAAAGTTATAGTGGAGACTAGCAGGCACCATCTAAATATTCAGTTAAAGGGAAGTGGATAAATTAGACTTTGACTCCACAATGAGTTACTATGCAGCTATTTTCAGTTCAGCTGCAAGAGAATATTTAACACCATGAAATGATCATGATACATTATACAGTGTGATTCCATTCTTATTATGTTTTAATACACACATCTATATCAGGCATGAATTTTGCTCCTTACACGTAGGTGCAAGAGCTGTCACATTTCTTTGTGGGTTTCTTTTTTCCTAAATCAAATTAAATCTGCCTTGGAGCCTGATTCTGCCTGGCTGTCAGCAAGAGTTCCTGCTTGACTGTTAGGGACTATAGGGGCCCCCTCCCCACTCTTCACATACACTTTTGGATCTTTCTGCACTCCCTCAACTGTGTGGTACCAAGACACAGGAGAGGTGTTTATCTAGACCTTCAGCCATGTGGTTGCTTTTGTGGTCAAAATGTCTCAAAGTACAAGTTGATATTGACAAGTCTTCAGTCAAGAAGGAAGTGGGGGAGAAGTAACACCCATTGCACTCAAGTTGCACAGGCTTGGCGGAGGGGACTTCTGCCATCGTTCATAAAAGAGTGATATTTGGTTTCTGGTCCCTGGAATATACCATAATACAGCTCCTTCGGTTTTCCGACCACTAATGGTGCAAAGTCTCTGACCTTGGGGTTCTCTTAACCTCTCTTGGAGACTTCGGCTCCACTCTGCATATTTAAGCTCCATTATTTCTCTCCTCTTCCAGTAGGCTGATCTGCCTTAATGATCATGACAGGACTAATCCTCCAAATTAAAGCCTTGGCTTGGTTATTTCTTCAGTGATCCCTAAGCCCAAACTCAACTAGTTGCCATCAAGTCCCTACCTCTGGTGACCTCACGCATGTCAGAGTAGAACTGTGCACTGTACATTTTTCCAAGGCCACAATCTTTCAGAAGACCAACAGCCTTTGTCCTGCTTATGCCTCTCAGAGACAATTGATCCCTAAGAATCAAATCAACTGTCAAACAGTCTCTGTCCCTCAAACCCAACCCAGATGATAACTTAGGCAGAAGACACAGTCAAACCCAATCAAAGATGAGCTTAACCCTACAATGAAAGGGCATGCGGGCTTTATTTGTTTCCTCCTAAAGTGTGTGTATGTGTTGAAGGATGAGGACAGAAATGGGAACGTGAAATGAAGAGTGGAGAAATTATCTTTGCATTCTCTTTCACCTTGGTATCAAGGTTGTTACATAAAAGTGCGGACACCCTTATTGGTGTTAGGTGCCATCCAGGTACCCCTGACCCTGTGCCCAACAGAAGGAGACACCGCATGATCCTGTGCCATCCTCACAATCATCCCCATGCCAAAGTCCACTGATGCAGCCTCACCAATCCAGCTCATCGAGGACCTTCCTCCTTTTCTCTGCCCCTTGACTTTATCAAGCCTGGTGGCTTTCGACAGAAAATATGTGGACAGTGTGTCCTGACTAAATGTCCAAGAACGTAAGACAAAGTCTTGCCATCTGTCTCTCAGAAGCACTCTGTCCAGACTTCTAAGATCACTTTGTCCTTTAGCAGTCTAGAGTACCTTCAAAATTCTCTACCAGCACCACAATTCAGATGCATCAATTCTTCTTCATTCTTCCCTACTCACTGCCCAACTTTCACATGCCCGTGAAGCAATGAAAAATACCACGGCTTGGGTCAGGCACACATAAGTCCTCAGAGTAACAGCTTTGTTTTTCAACACTCTAAAAAGGTCTTGTGCAGCAGCGTGACCTGTTGCGATGCAGCCTCTCATCTCTGAACTGCTGCTTCCATGAACATTGATTGTGGCTCCAAGCCACTTCAACTTTCTCTCCATTTATCTGGATGCTGTGCAGTGGTACAGTGGTGAGAGCTTTGATCTTCTTTACATTGCATTGTAATCATACTGAAGATTAAGATCCCTGATCTTCATCAGCAAGTGCTTCAAGTCCTTCTCACATTCTGTTAGCAGTGTTGTGTCATCTGCCTATCACAGGTTTTTCAAAAGCCTTCCTCCAATCCCAATGCCACATTCTTCATATAAGCCAGCTTTTCTGATGATTTTTTTCAGCACACAGCTTGAACAAGTATAGTGAGAAGAAACAACCCTGACATACACCTACCCAGATTTTAAACCATACGGTATTTCCTTGGTCTGTTGACATGACTACTTCTAAAATATATTCTCAGTGGCATTATCTGAGTATTAATAAATTTTTATTTTTAAATTAGATTTATCATCAGTTTCTAAATTTTTTTGCGATGAATGTATGTTGTACAATTTAGAAATAGCTTACTTTTCCCATGCTCAATATGAACTGTATTTTTTGTTTCATCATTGTAATGTTTCTTAATATGGAAATGCTCTTTAAAACAAAAAAAAATCATGAGAAGATGAGGAGAATTATTTTACTGAGGAACACATACCATGGCTGTAAAGGTGCGGGAGTGGAGATTAGAAGAAAAATTTCTGAAAAAAATTTTCGAAGTAATAGTCACAGAAATCAATGTATAACTTTCCAAGGTGACTAAATGAATGAGGCCATTTGTTTTAGATGCAAATGTTTGCATTTGGGTGTTTTATTTGCTTTCATTTGAAGCCATTCTCTGTTCCTGTATAGATTTTTCAAACCAGATACCACGTTGGGACTGTCCGTGCACTTAAAGATAAAAGGTTTGGTCATTCCCTTCCTCAAAGCACAGTCTTATTGGGAAATGGGTTCAACAAGCATTGCTATTACTTTCCATTTTAACTCAGTAGCCTAATGAGTGATTCTTTGCCAAATGACAACAGCCTACTCATCCAATAAGAAGGAGGAGGATGTCTGTCTTGCCTGTACCCTCCCAGCTTTGGTTTCATTCCTGAGACATTCCATTTCAATACTCTCTCCTCCTTTTCAGACCTTTTCCACCCAGGCACCCATCCAGGTATTAAAATTCATATATTTCCTTTAAGAAAAGGCCATCGTTACCCTTGGCTCCCGTGGCGCTAAGCCCTGCAGTTGTGGCTTGAAAGCGCCCTGTGGGGGAGGTAACAGGTGGAGAGCAAACAGAAAGGTAATGGGCAGAAAGTATCCAGCAACACTCTCCCTCCACTGCTCCAAGCTGATTCCAGGATGCTTCGTGCTTATTACAAAATCGGGAATTATTTGACACAGATGTATCCACCCCCCCATCCCCAATTTTTTTTTGCTTAATTTTTCTATTTCTCAAATTGCTGTTACTCACTCTGAAATTATGACCAGGTTTTCGTAGTCCAAGAAGGCATCCCCTACAGCAAGCACAGCTTGCTGTTTGGCCAAAGAATGAGCTCACCGCTAGTCCCTGGCTTCATGGTCAGATCCCGCTTCCTGTTGGGGCTCTGTCTGTAATTGGTTTTCAGAGTAGACCCCACTCACAGGAAGTCCAGAGAAGCAGAACATCTGTATGTAGATTAGACTGAGAAGACAGGCCTGCCTCCAACAGCTCTGCTCTAACAAGTCCATCCAGAGAGGGATTTCATTGGTAGCTATAGCCAAAACACTGACTATTTAGGCCCTCCTTCCCCAAATTCACATTGTCCTGACCTTGCACTAATAAGCCATGAGATCCCTGGAGGATATGTCTTTAATTAACTCAATGTTCATCACACACCACTACATACCAGGGATAGCACTTAGCTATCTTGTCGATATCAAGTCTTAGCTATCATGAAATGTAAGAAAGTGAGTGTTTGTTGGGTTGTGCTTTGTTTAATGGATGCATTTTCCAACTTAGACTATGCGCCGCAGGAAATCAAGGATTTGGGTCAGACACATCCTGGGTGCTTAAAACCCATTGTTGAATTGATTGACAAATTGATGAGTGAGTAAAGTAACCAGCTCGCAGAAAACAAGTTCCAGCTGACAGTGGAAGGAAGTAGTTCATTGGTACAGTGGCAGAAGATTGGTTTGGGGAGTTATGTTTCTGTTGTTAATTGCTATTGTAATATCTCTATGAGGCTTTCTCAGGGGGAATCTGAATAGAAATAGATTGCCAGGCCTTTTGTTCCATAGGACTATGGAATGGGTTAAAATGACCAACGTCTGGAACGCTTTGTAGGGCAAAATACTCAAAACCTCTCACTGCCACCACATCGATTCTGCCTCAGAGTGACCCAGCTGTCATTGTAAGTTTCTGAGACTATAATTTTTTTCACAAGAGTAGAAGACTCCTTTTTCTCCCATGGTGGTTTTGAACTGTTGACTTTGCAGTTAGTCACCCAATCCGTAATCCACTGTGCCACCAAAGCATTATACAAAGGGGATTAAAGAGGTGAAAAGAACATTTCCATTATGTTTCACCCTATTTCCCCACAAACTTTTTGAAGCTCCCTCCTACTTACCTACCAGGACTCCCCAGCCCTTTCCTGCACTGTCAGCACGTAGAAGGTAGTTTATCAGGAGTAGTCCTGGTAACATAATAGTTATACACGGGACTATGAGCTGGAAAGTTGGAAGTTCAAGCCCATCCAGTGAGTCTATAGAAGCAAAGGAACTGATGATGTGTTTCCAGGAAGATGATAGTCTAGAAAGCCCTGTGAGCTGGTTCTACCCCTTCACATAGGACCATTTTATGTAGAAATTTGACTGTATGCCACCGACTTATCAATCAGAAAGTAAGAGGTCATCCAGGGCTTGGAAAGCTGCTGGGAAGTCTGAGTATACTGGGACAATGGGAGGAAGTCCCTAGTGATGCCACAGAAGAGGGCCCTTGCTAGCCATTTCTTTCTTTCTTTTCATTTGAATTTGTTGAGATTCAGTCCCCACATCAAGCCAGCCTGACTGCCGTTGAGCAGTGATTCTGGCTCCCATCACATAAAGGGTTACTATTGATTTGTGATGCATTTCCACACACTCTGAGGGTGGAGTAGCTGCACCAGGTTGATCGTTTGTTTACTTACTACTGAACCCTTCCCCTGTGGGTTTTTACACTGGTTCTTCAGGGTGATGTGTGTGTGGGGGGGGGGGGTGGTCCTGCATGAACCTCTTCTTCTCCCAGACAACTCTATCTACAGTCTGGAAAACATTCAAATCAAAAGATGAGCTGCCTAGAGTGAGGACACACATATAATGGCAAGGGGAGTTCAGAACAGAAGTAACCAGCACACACACACACACACACACACACACACTACACACATACAGAATCTGAAATTGTGCAACCTAAGTTTGCTCTTGACCCCCTCCACTCCTCAAAGCATGCTGAGAGGTTAGGCAGTTATATTTGAGCAATTGGAGGACACATCCATGGGAGAGGGTAAGGTGATAGTTTCATTTACATGATGTTTTCCTTCCGTAAACATCTGGAACAAAGGACAGACAACACCCAGGACCTATGGTACAGTCCTTCAAGGACTGGAAACACATGCCTGCTGGACTCAAGCTATCATGGAGACACTATAGCTGGAGGACCTGGAAGGCAGAGAGGGACTTTGTCTCACACACAGGTACACATGCATTATAAACAAAAGCTCACAAGCTGGGGTGGCAACAACAGTAGGGACTGGTTCCCCAGTTTTTGTGTGGTTCTCATCACTGACACCTCTGTGTTTTCCTAAGGAAACACGGCCTGAAACACGGAGCCATTGTGTGTGGGCATCAACTGAACAGAAAGACCCCTCAACGAGCCTGGCTTCTCAGAGTAAGAGCAGGGCCTGGCACAGTCCCGAAGCCTGGCCTCTTCCCCAATCTGTAGACTCTCCTTTCTGACCTTCCTGTTGACCTCATTGCCTAGGGTCATCAGCCTGCCAAGGAAACAGTTGGTAGTTACTCTAATCAAGAAGTTGAGTCCGTAACCCAGATCTGTTATTCTCCAAAACCTTCAGAGGGCATCAGACTGAAAAGGGTACGACCAAAAGACATCATGGAACAATACCAGACTTTCAAGGAGCCAAAAGGCCCTCCTTGTTGAATCCAGTTGATTCCTAGCAAGAACAAAGACTTTCAAAGCTATATTAAGATGTTCAAAAGAATAACAGTGCAGCAGACAAGTCAGCCCTAGAACAACTCCACCCCTGTCTCTACCTCTGCCTCCTACCAAAACATACCTAGGACTTCAACACCAGAGTCTGGCTTTGCATGAGACTTGCTGAAGTAGCTGGGGTGGGGGAGTAGCTCCCTGAGCCACCTCTAGAGCTATTTGATGAAAACTTCAGCAGTCCCATGGTCTCCTTCCTTACTACCACCTTTGCAAATCTTTTTTTTTCTCCTTGAAGCACCTTGAAAACAAGTATTATAATAGGCTGGTGAGGGACCTATGGCTCCCTGGAAGATGGGGAAACTGTGTCACATGGAGGTTTTCTGTGTCAGCTCAAGGGCACCCAGCAAAGTCTTAAACCATAGGCACTCTCCTAACAAAGTCCTTGGTTGGCCCCCCACAGCCATGCCTCTCATTTGGACACCGGTCATTTTGCTCCTGGGCCTTCCCTTCACAGGCTATGTGGGGGTGGGTCTCCAAAATCCTTTGTTTTCCCAGGCAATGCGCACTCAGCTGCTGTGCTCAGTGTGAGCCAGGGGTCCTCCTGGGAGTTCAGCCTTCCAGGCAGGCAGGAGGGGCAGGAGGCCCAAGGAGGGCACAGTCAAGCTATACACTCTCTAGTATGAGTCTCTGGAAGATGCACACAAGAAGTCTTTGTCTCATCGTGGTTAGAACTGATCATTCCCATACCCAGTCACTGTTCCAGACAGAGTGGTAGGTGCTGGCTGTGCATTGGTAAATAAAACATAGTTCCCAGCTCTAGAAACCTTACATCTCTATGAGGGTCTTAGACACAATGACATTGAAACTCATAATGAACTCTTCACGGTTCTATGCCATAGTGCTCTTTTGCTGCATAGCCAATTATAACAAAGTTAGCACTTAAAATGAGATCAGTGTATGCCTTCATTGTTCTGTAGGTCAGAGGTCCATGGAGGCTCAGCTGGGCTCCCTGCTCAGGGACTCAGAAGACTGAGATCAATGTGTTGACTGGCTGAAGGCTCTGGGGAGGACCCTTCCATGCTCATTCAGGTTATTTATTGGCAGGACCCAGTTCCTAGAGATTGTCTTTGCCTGCTGCCAGCCAGAGATCACCGTCAGCTTAGGGTCTTGGGGATAATACTGCAGTGGGTGATGGGATAGGAAGTAATCACTGAGCATAACCTTCAGAAGTGGCAACCTTGTCCATGTGGCCAAGACTATCTGAGGGACACCAGGTGTGTAATTTGCAAGCAAATGACAATCGACATGAATATTGATTGGCCTGACCAACTAATTATGAGGCTGTAATTTCCTGGACGCACCGATTTCTCCCCAACTGCTTACTCTCCCTACTGGACCTCAAGTGTTGACCCTAGCGAGCCTCTCTAGAGAGGACGATCCCCTTCCACCAGCATTCCCAAGTTCATCTCCAGCCTGTTCTCCTTCCCACGGCCACGTCACCACATTTCAAGTTTATTGAGTAATCAACGAGCTCTTCCTCGGAAATTCCTTCCACCCGCATCCCTACCTCAGGGGGCTAGAAGTGTGCTGCTGACAGATCATTAAGGAAGATCCCAGCTGTTTCCAGCCCCTAACAAGTGAGTCGCCATCCAGGAACAGCTGCAAATGCTCCAGAAAGGAAGGGAGGAGACCCACTTAGCCTGATAACAAACCAGCTCACCCAGAAAAGCTGCTATGCAAATATATCCAAGGTGGACATCCAGCAACTCTCTCCCCCACCCACACCACCACCACCTCCCCTCCTCTGGGAAGGAGAAAAGTTTGTGCTGCCTCTGCAAAAACTCTGTATAGAGCCGATGGACTTAAAGAAAAATTAGAGCCCCACCCTCTCCTCCCAGGAGAGGAACTTGGAGAAGCTTCTTGCTTTCTCAATAATGATTCACAAAAGGCCCTGAAGAGGTTACATAAAGTTTATTATGTGGCATGCACACACATGCAATCAGTTCTCATTCCTATCAAATTAACGACACAGAGGAAACACGGGTAGCTGAACCTGCTACCCTTTACAGGCAGGGGATTGGACAACATGCTTTGCATCCATTGTCTCATATATACAAATGGCAAGGATAAGGAAATCATCACACAAAGAGCTGGAGTAACTTGCCCAAGTTTGCATAATTCAGAAATAGAAGAGTCAGGATTTGAATTCAAGGAAACCTGACACTAAAGTCTAAACGCTGAGCTTCGGGCTTGTTCTGTGAGGGAGTTCATTTGAATCCCTCCTGTTCCTTGCCTGGTATACTTCTCACATGTGCTGGGTACACAGAAAAGGTTGATTGCTTGAATCTCCAAAATAAAGACCATTTCACCCTTGAGTCAGAATTGTCTCGATGGCAGTGAATCTGTGTTTTGTGTGTGTGTTTTGTGTGTGTGTTAGTTACATAATCTGGTGTCCATTTGGGGTTTGAGAGGATTTAGAGTGAAGGGGTGGTGTCTACTCTGTCAATGAGGCCATAGCCAATGAGGTCCCTATGTAGGCATGGCCTTATCCTGAGGATTCTGAGAACTCCTATATTTCCTCTTCGGAGTTCAGAGACAATCTGTATCTGCTCTCTCCCTGAGAGACTTTCTACTGACAAGACATATGGGGCTGTGCTGATGGCAGTGAGACCTCTGGACCTGGATGAGCTACTTGGAGACCTCTGCCATCACTGAGATGCCCACATCGGCACTGGATCCACAAGACTCCCCACCCACCGACCTGTGATCTCCCTGTATTCAGCTGCATCACACGTGTTTCATGATTTAGAAGAGGACTTTTTAGATTCGCATTGGACATATGGGATAATATCAGACTTATGGAATTGATCTGGGCTGGGATGTTTTCTTTAGTATTTAATTGCTCTTGTATATAAACCTTTTTCTAATACACAAATGTGTATCTATGAATTTGTTTCTCTAGTTTACCCAGACTAACACAGTGTATGTATGCACACACTTTTATATCTACTGAGAGCTTTTCCTGAAATGTTCTTCATCCCTCACTTTTTTGTCTATCTGGAAAACATGTCCTGATTCTTCAAGATGGGCTATCATGTACAATATAGAAAGACTTTGCTGTGAAGTCTCCATCCCTCCTCTAATGGATATAGGTAACCAATTCCTCCACATGCTTGTCTGGCTCTTCCATTACCTAGGTGGCACAATTCTTTACGTGTCACATGCTAGCATTATCTCTTTGCCCCATGAGACTAGGAGAACTTGCCTTGAACTCCCAGTGTCCATGACCTTTAGAAGTGCTTCCTTAGTATTTTTGATAATTCTCCACAAGCTTTATATCCCCTGTTCTGTTCCCTGTCTCAGGCTCCAGCTCCCTCCATTATTGCTTTTGCCCATCATGACACTGCTTTGAAATGAAACTCAACACCTTCCTTGATCCCCACAGCCACTACCAAGTATTCCTGGGTCTCAGAATAGATTTTCTGAAATATTTGAAGGGAGGGCATTGAACAGGGTCAAATAATATAGCATGCTTCCTTCGACCATCTTACAACCCTTATCCGGTTTCCATTCTCCTTTTTCTTTTCAAGGAAATGAGAAAAATGATTTAATATGATTAAAAGGAAATTAAATCAGGAAAACAAATAACTTGCAGGAAGGACAATGAATAACCTGCTAAATGTTACACACATAATGATTGATTGAAATATTATAAACAATCTTCTAAGGAAATTTGTATAATAGGTACAGTCCCAAAATTGAAATCATCTGGAGTTGTTGCATACTCAACTTATTTTATAAAATAAAACCAATTTTTCAGTGATTTCTGATTTGCTTTTTCGTATACTTCTGTCTGCCTCTATTAACCTAGGATAGCACTTCAACTTGAAACTGAATAAATATAGTCTATTTAGTGAATAAAGTATCTATATTATTTTGTTCTTTAATTTTTATTTATTAGTTACTGCTGTTTCAAATATACACAGCAAAACATGCCCCAATTCGGCAGTTTCCACATGTGCAACTCAGTGACTTTCATTGCATTCATCAAGCCATGGATCCTCAGCTTTCTAACTAACCTTTCAAGTTATAACAATTTGATCCATTCCTTCTCCTTTTGGAGGCAAAATAATTTGCAAAATTTTTTTACTGAATCCAGGCAGAGAAATTTCCCCTGAATCCTGGTACCAACCACCACACAGGTCTTAAAGAAAGGACTTCAGAAAGCAAGGGTAGAGGATGGGAAAAGGAACCCACAGTACCTCACGATGTTTGTGTATTCAACAATCATTGTTTGAACACCTACTGTATGTGAGGTAATTGACACACTGTGATGAAAAAAACGGAGACCTTGCTGAGGTATATATCCTAAGAGAGGTGACAGAAAACAAATTTAGTAATGGACACATGAAGGTAACTTGGTGCAGAGTGCTCATAAAAACCCTATCAATGGAAGTGATCCTTGGGCTAAGAACTGAAGAAGGGAGCCCATCACAAGACAAGCTGAGAAAAATGAGTGTACTAAACATATGTCAGTACTTCTTACACTGGTCTTAACCCTGTAAAATCAAACACTTTTGTGTAGCAATGGCTTTTGTGCATTCTGTGAAAATGTTAGTGACCATAAAAGAAGAAGACAGAGATGCATCACATAAAGTTCTTGTTTTTAAAAGTCTAATGGAAATCTATGAGGAACCCTGGTGATGTAGTGGGTTGCTGTTAGGTCAGCAGTTCAAAACCACCAGCTGCTCAATGGGAGAAAGTCGAGACTTTCTACTCCCATAAAGAATTACAATCTAGGGACCCCACAGGGGAAGTTCTACACTCTCCTATCCTATAGGGTGGCTATATGTTGGAATAAACTTCCTGAGAGTGAGTTTGGGTTATGGATCAAATGCAGAGCTATAGAAGATGCTTAAGAGATGTGAATGAGCTAATCAGATTTTCTTTCTTCTTTTCTTTCTTTATTTTCTAAAAATCCTTTTATTGTGAGCGCATATAACTCTTACCACAATGCATACATAGGTCCGTTGTGTCAAGCACATCTGTACATCTGCCGCCCTCATCATTTTCATAACATCTGCTTTCTATCTAAACCCTTGGCATCCGTTTCTTTCTTTCTTTTTGCTTTTGTGAATCAGGTTTTCAAAGCATTTCTCAAAACAGAATGAGCACATCTTCAAATATTTTTCTAGATTTGCTTCCCCTTCTAGAAGAGAAGTTCATCAAGGCCAGGAACTGTGTTTACATCATTTTCGTCATTTTATACTTGACATCAATCCCCAATGCCTAGAATGCTTATGAATGAATAAAAAAATAGTTGAATAGGGGCTGAGCCCCGGTGACGTAAGTGGTTGAGTGCAGGACTGCGACCTGTGGGCTTGACGGTTCAAATCCAGCAGCGGCTCTCAGGAGCAGCACTGGGTAGCTCCCACGAGCACCACAGGGCAGTGATGCTGCCCCCCAGAAAAACAAAAAAAAAGTTCAATAAATAATTTTATTAAAATATCCATGAGCAAGCACCTCCCCCTTTTAAAAATCATATATTGAGATTTGTTAAGGAGGTGTCTCTAGGGATTCTATCAAAGAGTTTGAAATTATTTGTCATATTACTATCTCCCATCCACCCACCATGTACTCCTTCATGTACTCCTCATCAAATATCAAGACAAAATTTCTTTTAACAGCTGCAAATTTGAGTTCCAATCAGACCTCAGCATTTGTCAGAGGAACTCCAGTGGCAGGTATAAACAAAAAAGTGAATAGTAAGTATTTCAGACAACACTAGTATTGTCTTGCAGAGTATATAAGTTCTATGATATAAATAGCTCAAAGAGCAAAGCCCCCAAAACAAACTCATTGACATTGAATCGATTTTGACTCATAGTGACCATGTAGGACAGGATGTGATGCTCCTGTGTGGGTTTCCAAGGCTATAAAATCTGTATGAGCATAGACAATCTCATGGCTTTTTCCCTGGGGAGTTGCTGGTATGGTCCAACTACTGACGTGTAGTTACAGCTGAACACACAACCAACTACAAAATGTCCAGTGGCTGCATTTGCATCTGAAAGTTGAACATTGACTAAGAAAGACCAAACATTGACTGATGACACTTGAATTATGGCGCTAGTGAAGAACTTGGAAAATGCCCTCGGCTGCGAGAAAAACAAACATAACTATCTTAGAAGAAGGATAAGAGCGGGGACAGTGAGTCCTCGCGCTGTGTACTTTGGACATGGTATCTGGAGAAGCCAGTCCCAAGAAAAGGACATTGTGCTTAGTAGAGAAGGTCACACAGACAAAAAAAAAAAGACCCTCCATAATTCAGTTGACACAATGGCTGAAACAGTGGACTCAAACATAACAACAGTTGTGGAGATGGGACAGGCCTGAGCAATATTTTGTTCTGTTATACATGCTATGAATTAGAACTGAGCTAATGACACATAAAAAAAACAACAACAACAACAGAAAGCGAGCTTTGACCCCTCAGAACCAATAATGAGAGCGTCAATACCAGGAGGGGAAGGGGGAAGTTAGGGGAGGACGAGTGAACTAATCACAAGGATCCACATATAATCCCCTCCCAGGGGGATGAACAACAGAAACATGGGTGAGGAGAGACAATGATTGGTGTAAGACATGAAAAAAAGTTATAAACTATCAAGGATTCATGAGGTAGGTGGGGAGGAGGGAGATGAGCTGATACCAAGGACTCAAGTAGAAAGAAAATGTTTTGAAAATGATGATGGCAGCATATACAAAAATTTGCTTGACACGATGGATGGATGGATGGCTTGTGATAAGGGCTGTATGAGTGAGTCCCTGATGAGATGATTTTAAAAAAGAAAAGAAAACAAGCTTTGCAGAGTAGCTAATATTTACAAAGATTAGTGGAGGGAATATAAATTGATAAGCTTGAGAAACCTGTCTATCAGGAGCTACTAAAACTAAGCACATGTGGGGCTGTGACTTGGCTGTTCTGTGTAAATGCCCATGCTATCAAGTTGCTTTGGATGAACAGTGATCCTGGAGGACCAAGAAGAGCTCCCCCCACGCGGTGTCCAAGGTTGCAATCGCTACAGAAGCAGACCGCCACATCTTTCTCCCATAATCAGCTGATTGGTTTTTAACTGCTGACTTGTAAATTAGCAACAGACTTCTTAAACAATTCTACCACTAGGGTTCCTTCTGTGGATGCGGTTTTCGTCAAAGAAGGCTTGTATCCAAGAAATGTATGTTTAGGAAAGTTCACTGCAGCTTTACTGCACCCGCTCGAAACTAAAAACAACCCAAACGTTCCAAAGCAGGCTAGATAAATCCACTGCCACATGGAAAAACCGCACAGACCTAATTCTAAGCACAAGGGTGAACTGACATGGTGTAAGCCCATCTCTATGAGTCAAAACCACTAAAACTAATTTCCCTATGGTGTCCCAGGTAAAAAGAGTGATTTCTTTTGGGGTCATAGGTGGCATGAGGGAGTCTTCTGGGGATGCTAGAAATAGTCTCTGTCAGTTCCTGCCTCATGGCTCCCCAGGGCTGTTGCTGTTGGGTGCCCTTGCGTCAGCTCCAACTCCATGGACCCAGAATGAAGCATTGCCACGCCCTGGGCCATCTTCATCTTGGTTGTTAGGTCTGAGCCCATTGCTGTGGCCACTGTGTCAAACCAGCTCCTTGAGAGTCTTCTTCTTTACTACTGACCTACCTTTCCAAACATAATGCTCTTCTCCAGGGACTGGTCTTTTCTGATAACTTATCTTCTTCTAAGTTGTGTTCTGGCTATACTTCTTCCAAGGCAGATTTTCTTATTCTTCAGTCAGTCCATAGTACATTCAAGATCCTTCACCACAAATATCAACATCTATCAATATTCCTTGAGCACACCACCCCAAATTTTTGTATTTCCCTGAGGTCTGCCTCCATAAAAGGGGGTGGGGGGAAGGACTTACATGCTATTTTAACAGTCCTCACACAAACTCAATACAGGCTAGCCTTTAAGAATGACATTGACTCATGGTAGTAATCATAATTGCAAGTCCTCATTAGCCAGTGGGACCTCCCCTCCCAGAGCAGAATTGCAACTTATTTATAATTATACTCTTACTTTTTGGCACCTAGTATGTGTTCAACATAGAACTGCTGAATCACATTGAATTACAGGACTTGGAGGCCATGTGTTTATCTTTTACCTCTTTTAGAATGCTCTAACTTACCTAATGTTGGAGACCAGATGGTGGCCCTGTAGGAAGCCAGCATTTCTACTGTTTGAACCAATAAGTCATGCCAGCTACCACAAGGAAGTACTCAAGCTACTCAATGCACCAACCATAAATGAACTCAGGAACTGGTAGATACCTGAGAATGCAGGAATGTAAAAGACTATTGAATGATGGCAAGAGGCCTCATTGAAGACTTGGAAGGACAAAAGTAAATATGAATCAAGACTGTCAGGCAGTCATAGGGGAATAGTGAGAAGATCTTAAGAACCTAACAATACTTACTACCTCTCTGAAGTTAGAACTACCAAAATCTATCCCAAAGATATGCCCAAACCACCTATCAGTGTGCATTAGTCAGTTTGTAAAGAGTGTCAGGAAATGTCCAAAGTTCTAATCAAATGCTTAGGAAATAACTTCAGGCTAGCACAAGTTTTACCAGCAGATCTAAATGTGCATTCACATTGCATTAGCTTGGTACATCAGGGTGAACCACCTAACAGAGAACAGCAAATGGATTGTTGGTAACCTGTCATTAAATCATGTTTGCCTCAGATAAATGGGAAAAGAAAGACTATCTGACTCAGTAAACTCTCTACTCAGTAAAGACCCTAAAGAAATAAGCAGAGCAGAAACAGATAAGCAAAAATCCATGCTTAGGGGTGTTTATGGGACCACTATTCACAATGGCAAAAAGAGAGAAACAGCCAAAACATTCCATTGGTAAAAGAGTGGACACAAAACTTTTGGTCCATACATACAATGGATCTATAAACTTTAATGATGAAACTGTCACACACCTCCTGACATGGATGGATTGGGACAATATTATACTGAGAAAAGTTAGTCAATCCCAAAAGACAAATACTGTGTGAGACCATTATTATTTTTAAAATATTTTTAATAAAAAAACAACCAAAGAAGCAGACTTTTATAGTTATGGAGAAGCTAGATGTGTGGGACAGAAAGGAATGGGATTGGGGGGTAAGAAAATAAATAAACAAACTGTATTATGAAAGAAGATATTTATAAGGTCATGTACATAAATAAGAGCTCAGATAGATACATAGTTAAACAGATAAAAATAAGCCAGAAAAAAAATAAAAAGCAAAGAAAGCAGCAAACAAAAAAAATCCTAAATCTTGTTTTAAGTAAACATGCTTGAGCACATCTGGTTTGATGGTGCCCCATCTTTAAAGACAATCCCAAAGAGGGCAAATGGTAAGTGTTTACCCAGCCCTGGCTTGAAATTGGATAAGAAAATGGAAATCCACGGTAAATAGAAAGGAGTTCACTACTGAGAGGGAAAAGGAGTCTTTCTGTCTTTGCTGATGAGATAGAATTGCTCTGATCTGAATGCCTCTCTCCACTCTAATCCTTTGCTCAGAGGTGCCCTGAGATTTGTGTCATTTACCACATGGATCCACATATGGAGGATACATGTGGTCTGCATGATGATACTGGTGCTTGCTTAACTGACAGCCAGTTACTGCACTGTATTGCTCAGGATGGACCAAGTGCTCCTTCAAAAGCCTTAAATCTCAGTGAGATAAAGGAACTCGAAAAGTCTGAAAGCTTCCCACTGGCTTACAGTCCAGTGTGGTATGGAGTGAGCTAGGGCAGGAAAACTGCAAACCACTCATTCAATCAGGAACCTAAGTCTTCAGTTGCACACAGTAGTACTGAGTCGGAACCACCTTGAGGGCAACCAAGAACAAAACTATAGTGATAGCTATTACATTAATTGATTAATTGGTCTTACAGCTTATAAATTACGCCGCATTTACAAAACTATGATTCAGAGCTTGCTCAGGGAGGGATGCGATCTAGTACACAGTGACCCACCAAAGCACTCCCTTGTGCGAGATCGTGAAGGACAGCCAGCTCACTCCTCCAGTTGATAGTACATCCTGTAACCCAAAATTGCAAAAATGACAAGAGCTGGGAGTAATCAGGCACTTACCACCAAGCCAGACACAACCTTTAGAGTGTTACATAAATTGAGCTTTCTCAAGCCCTACAACAACTTTACAAACCTGATCGCATGGAGAAGTGGGAAAAGAAAGAAGTAAAGACATTTTCTCAGGATCATCCAGCCAGAAAGTGTCCGTCAGAGGCAGGATTTGATCTCATGTAGCTATAGTCCATGTTTGGGAGCATTATGTGGAAAAAAACATTCAACAGAGATGGTATTAACACTATCTATTAACACTGTCATTTTTGTTCCTCTACACTGATTCCCATAACCATCTACTTAGACTTGAAATTTGATATAAATCATTTCTCACATTTCCTTCTAAGGTATACAATAATTTCTTCCAACAAAATCAGCATGCAAGAAATACTAATAAAATAGAGATTGTTTGAATTGTGAAAAGCTGAAGGTTAGGACATGAGGCCCTTTCCCCCTTAGTCTATAGTCATACGATTAAAAAAAAAACCTAGCTCAAATACAAAACAAACAAACAAAAAAAACAGCTCAGCATTTTATGCAGCTTATCTCGTTGGATCCTCAGAAAACCTTGTCAAGGATATAGCTTTACCCCCATTTTATGAGGTGAGACATCAAGTTTTATGATTAGAAAGCAAAGTCCAATGTTAACTGACTGGGATATTATTGTAAGTCTCCTGATAATTCTTTCATAATGATTGCTAAGCATTTCTCCAAATGACAAGAAATACCCTGTTCTGGCATTACAAGAACATAGGCTATTAAAAAATGAGGACTTTGCTTTCACAATTAGTTCTCTTTTTAATTCCAGGGAAGTCATTTCAGTGAAGCACTGGTGTGAACAACAGTCCCACATGGAAGAGCAATGGGATAAGGAGGAGGAGGAGGAGGGAGGAAACAGTCCCATAATTTTAGAAAGAAAATGAAAAAAATAAGTTAGACTTCTAGGTTCTATTTCTGACTCTGCCTGTTTCCTAGCCATCCAGCACATCTCTCTTCCTTTCACTCCATTAATTGCACAAGGTGGAGAAGAATATGCA
>PVJH01027149.1:11307-29165 GCA_004026705.1 Nesogale talazaci | reverse complement strand
GGCAGTGGGCAGCTCGTGGGAACTATTTATTTAGTCCTGTGTCCATGCAGGTTCCTCCGAGGAGCAGCCACCCAAAGAGAGTTAAAAGTGCAAGTGGCCTAGAGTGGACATGCCTGTGAATGACCAGGGAAGCAGCATAGGGTCCCTCAGCTCATGATACAGGTGTGACATCTGTGAAAGGAGAAGGGGGGAGGGGGGGGTTGGGTGGGAGGAGCTTCTACCTCCAGCTCTGAGCAAATCTTGGAGTGCTTCCCCCAGGGACTAGGGAGGACTTGATGAGCTCCCCCACAGCATGGCCGCTGGGGTGGCATCTGGAGGCAGTCAGCTGCCAACACTCCTCACACTGCCTTCTCAGTGAAGGTCTCCCAAGAGACATCACACTTGCCTGGCTGCTTCGATGACACAATCAGGACGCGTCTTAGATGAAGAATCAGTCCCATTTCGTGACTTCCGAGTGATCCCAAAATTCTCCAGAAACCTCGATGAACTAGTGAGAGATCTTCAAATAAGGGTGATGTGTGACTCCCAGGTCATGGTGATCCTGAGTAGCTATGGTGGAGAGGGACAATGACGCTTCATTCACTTATGATTCATTTTTCAGTTCCCTGTGCAATGATCATCGAATGTTCTCTACTACCCTCTCACCCTGAGATCCTCCCCTGGGGTCAAGATGCACACAATTTGAGTGGGGATAAAGCCAGAGATAGAATTCTCGTGGGCTGTCTCCAACTCATTGTTCAAGCTGCATGGTCCTATCTTAGAGACAGTGAGCAGCTGCTCTGGTTTCATTCCACAGGTGATCCTGGCCCTGCCCTATGACACCCCGGTGCCTGGGTATATGAACAACACCGTCAACACCATGCGCCTTTGGTCTGCTCGGGCACCCAATGACTTCAACCTCAGAGACTGTGAGTAGAGCTGGGCTGCGCTCTCTGGGTGTGCGCGCTTGTGTCTTTTGATGGCTAGTTAAAATCAAATGGAAGTTTCTGGAATCTTTTGAACTGTTCTCCTTTTCCTTTAACTCCTTCTTTCTCAAAAAAGTTATTGGTGGCTGAGCCTCGGTGGCGTAGTGGTTGTGCACGGGATTGCTGTCCCCTGGGATGGAGGTTCAATTCCAGCAGCGGCTCCACAGGAGCAAAGGCTGGGCCTCCTACTCCCACCACCAGAGGGCAGTGATGCCCCCAAAATAAAAAAAAGTTATTGATATAAGCTCACAAAGATGAATCACCACAATGTTCTAGCTAAAACGTTCGCTATTTTGATAAAAATCAGTGATTGTAAAAACACTGGTGGCAATGAAAAAATAACCCTTTTAGACAAAACTGGGTCATTCCAAATGTCATTATAATCAGGTAACAGTCATGTAACTGGAGTTCATTAGGTTTCATTCAGTCCTGTAGGTACATGTAAATTGGGCTTATGGAAAAATGTTTTTATTATTAAAGGTACTATTATTAAACGTGTGTGTGTGTGTGTGTATTCTGCTGAAATACTGCCCATAAGTTTCACAGAGTCATTTTGGTGTCACCCTCTCTAGTAATGTCACCCAGGGCAGCCTATAGCACCAACTGATGGCACTGGATCTGCAGGCTTCCAGGGGCAATGACTGGGCTCTCTGCTTATTTGTGTTTCTAACACTCCCCACAGTTAATGTTGGAGACTACATCCAGGCTGTGCTGGATCGAAACCTGGCTGAGAACATCTCCCGGGTCCTCTACCCCAACGACAATGTGAGTGCCTCTGACGCCCTTGCAGGATGGAAAGACTGAGCTCAGAACAGCGTGCTCAGTCGCCCTCTCAAGCTCCCATTGACTATTGCCGGTCCCTCTCCACACGTGGAATAAGCACCACATCCCTTGCTGAATTGCCTAGACTCCCCCTCCCACCCCAGGAAGGAAAGCGAATGTGTATGCTTGGCCATTTTGCCCTTGCTGGATGGCCCCTCCCTGCCTGAGAGGCTCTGCAAATGTAACAAAAAAAAACCCAAAAATTTGAGTGTAAGAGACCAGGAGAAGCACCTCCCCCGCGGCATTCTCAGATCATTAGCCACCAGGCCCGTGGTGTTGTATGAGTGAGTCAGTCCTCACAATCACAGGCTGCCATCTCCCCCTTAAGGCTGGGAAACCGACATGGAAAGCAGTGCCCTTCTCGAAGGACTCGCTGCTCCTTTTGCTGCATGACAACACCAGCAGGGTGTAGTAACTTCACTTGTTTGGATATTATTTCCCTTTTTTAAAAAATGCTTTTTCTTTTTCGGCTAACAGAAATATTGAGCAGAAAGTACAGAGTTCCCAAGTCTCCTCCTTACCCTGTGAAGGTTTTCCTGATTCCTTACTGCGCTACATTTGTTTCCACGGTTGGGCCAATCCTCGTCCAGTCCCGCAGCACTAACTGTCCGAAGAGACCTGTGAAGTAGGGCTTTCTGAGGGGGGTTTACAGGAACCATTGTAGGTGCCTCAGGCCCTTTCCCCAAAACCCAGTTCCCCAAATACATTTACATGCTTTTTTCCTTCTTTCTTAATGATCACATTAGATTTGAAACTTGCTTGCCCATCTCTCCCACAAGGACATTTTTGCTGCCCATGTGATTGATGGCTCTAAATTACTCTTTTTACCATGGGGGACCTTAAGATTGCCTGGATGTAATCAATGTTTAAATTCATTACTGATGGATTCATAATGTTCTTTGCTTACTTTTATAATAATGATTTCACTGTCGTGTTTACACCGACATCTGCCACTAGAAAAAATGTGAACCTGGGAGAGAGTAAAACAAAACCTAAAACATTCTAAAGTCTAATACTTATGGGTTATCATTGGTAACACCAATTATTCTATTAATAATTTATATATATTTTAATTCTTTCATGCTTATCAAGTTTATAGCTACACAAAGCTTGAAGGGGGAAAGCATGATACTTGTAAAACACTCTCCCTTCTCCCCCTTCTCAGAAGAAGCCTCATTCCTTTCTTCCTTACTGACTTTCTGAGTAGGTATATCATATTTCTAATAGTGTGCTGCTCACAGTTTTGTCTCCCATTTTTACAATTGTCTATTGCTTCCACACTATTCAAGATGATAATATGGCTCACTTTCTTTTTTTGGGAGGAGGCATCACTGCCCTCTGGTGGTGGGAGTAGGAGGTCCAGCCTTGCTCCTGGAGAGATGCTGCTGGATTTAAATCTCCAACCCAGTGGTTCGCAGTCCTGTGCACAAGCACTACGCCACGGGGGCTCAGTCCTCACTTTCTTTCTTTCAATAACTATTTTTTGCTGTACATTAAGTGGGGAGGGAGTTCGCATCTCAGATCATCAACTTTGTATTCAGTCGGTTGAACCACAAGTCACACCCCGCCCCTATCAATAGTGGATCCTTCCCCTGCTCCCTGCTTTCTCTTCTCCCCCTTGTTCTACCCAAGTTACCACCCACCAATAGTCTGATCCATTGCTTTAACTTCCTCCTGTGACCAAAGCCCCCCACCCCGCTCAGCTATGTTCCCACCAGCACCCAAAACCAAGTACTTCCTGCCCCAACTCGTTCAAAGTAATATTGCATGATAACCAGCTCAGTAAACAGTGTCTGCATGATTACGACTATATAAATACTCGACAGCTGGACCCTCCATGTAGAAGTAATGGTTCTTTTCCTCTCCGCCCCCCCCCCCTTGGAATGCGTGTGCTTTTCACGCAGTTCCTAATTATTTTGTGGTTTTCTTCCCTCCAATTTATCCCTTTCTCCAAGGAGCTAACTTGACAGGAGTAAGCGCTTTCGGCCTCAGTTGTGTCTACTTTCTCACAGGACGATGCCATTAACTCAAACTTTCATGGGGTGTAGTGAGGCTCTTCGGGGTCTCTCAGGTTTGGGGTACCCGTTTGTCTGGTGCTCAGTCACCAGCTGAGTCCAGAAGCAGCCAGTCCGAGAGCAGCTCTTCCGCTTCCTCCCGAGCTCCGTGAGCTTCTGTCCCGGATCCCGCATCTCGCCTTCCTTGGTCCTCGTCCTTGTTCTGCTCCCACTCAGGACCCCACCGTTTCCTGTGGAAGGGTGTGTGTGAAGGCAGTTTTCTTAGATCTTTTGTATCTGAAATCTTCTTTATTCTGCCACCAACCTGGTAGTTTTCCAGGGAACAGAACATTCAGATATCTTTATGATCTTCCAGTTTCAGGGTTTTTGAAAAGGAAACTAATATTCTGATTCTTGATCCCGTAACTGATAGCAAGAATTTTTTTTTTTAAATGTTTTGGGAGCTAGGAGACCCTCTCTCTCAGCTTCCCTCCAAAAATGCTGAGCAGTGTGCTCTGAATCTAAGAACGTTACGCTTCAGCTCCAAGAAATGTTCTTGAATTATTTTTTCCATATATCTGCAAATACCACCCTCACCCATTTTCTCTTTCAGATGTTGCATGTACATCTTCAACACTCCCCACGTTGTTTGTTTGCTTATTTTTTCTGTTTTCAATTTGCCATCCCTTTGTGTTTGGCTCTACTTTCTGGAAGATCTTCCAATCCTACTGCGTGTTTTCTTTCACCTACTTGGGTGAAACAGCAAGCAGGTGGACTTCCCTGACCTCCTCTGGCTTCCCGATTGCCACAGGGCTGGAGTCAGACATGCCTCTTCGTCCATCCTGCTGACACCAGCCTCTCCGCCCGTGGCAGCACTCATTCTTTGCTGTGTGCAATGATTCAGTGCAATGACCCTAACTCACAGACAGTACCCAGAGGGAAGGGGGCTTTCCTAGGGCCCCTAGTGGGTTATCCCCGGTCAGGGTCAACACACAGGAAGGACACAGTCATTGGTCCATGGCAGCCCAGTCTCTCTCCAGTGGCTCAGCCGCATGGTGTCTTGGTCTTTGCCTCCATGGACCGAGAAGCCAGGTCACCAGGACTCTGTCTCATAGTTCCTAGTCTGAGGCCAGGTGAGGAGAAGTTCCCCCTTGTTCTCTGGACTCCTCCTCTGAGCCCCTGTGCCTCAGTCTCTGGTGTCTCTGGACATGCATGTACCCATGCATGCTGTTTTCCTATTTCTGTTGGGTATATACCACGTCCTGCCATTGTGAGGTCATCTGTTAGCCATTTTTCACCTGATAGTTTCCTGGCCATGCCTAACTGACTGCATGGACGACTCTCATCCAGTGTCTCTGGCTTGAAGTTTTTTGAAGGGAAGGAGCTAAGACTGAAGCAAGAGTACTTTGTGGTGGCTGCCACCTTGCAAGATGTCATCCGCCGCTTCAAGGCCTCCAAGTTTGGCTCCACCGACGGCGCCCCGACTGTGTTCGATGCTTTTCCAGAGCAGGCAAGTGTGGTTATTAAGGTTCTCCTACACGTGGGGAGCATGAACAGAAGAATGCGTGAGGGCATGGATCCCAAGGGTTCTAAGTCAGGGAAACAAGCAGAGCAGGGTGAGCCCACGCGTATGAGGGTATGCGCGAGAGAGCTGGTGGGCAGAATGCCAGCCTGGTCATCTGGGAGTCGTTTTGTAAGGCTCAGCCATTTATTGTGACATGCCCGTACACTTGAGGCTGAAAAAGGGCATCCTGGGTGGGAATGTCCCATGTCCACCTGTAATTGTGAGCCATCCACGGCGGGTCCCCCAGGGCTTGGCACGAACGTGTTACTGTCGGAAACCCCGGGCTTCTTCCTCCCTCCCGCAGGACATCTTGTTTTCTAATCACCAAGTTTCCACCTCTGTGGTTAGAGAAGGGCGGGGAGGGAGGTGGAGGGAAACAAGCTCCAGCTTGGCCATGTCGGTGTCGGGAGGCAAGTATCAAGTCTGTGAACACAGGTGGGACAACGGAAGAGTGGGATTCCTATCAGATGATTTCTCCTCTTCAGTAGGAATATTATATTTAATGCAGTTGGTAGAAGGGTGGGCCTTTTGTTTGATGCCGTAGGCAAGGGGGCCATCTCCTGGGCCATCCTCACCTCCGGGTTCATCTGTCCTCCCCCACAGGTGGCCATCCAGCTCAATGACACGCACCCGGCTCTCGCCATCCCCGAGCTGATGAGGATTTTTGTGGATATCGAAAAGTTGCCCTGGTCTAAGGTTAGCACCCTTAGGCTGCCTTGTTTTCGTGGGTCCAACTCTCTGTGGATGCGAGATTTTACCAAACGCTCCTTTTCTGGGTTCTCAACCGCTGCTAATGTCTAGTCGTTCAAGATCGATTTGCTTGAAGATAGGTTTTCCTCCGATGCTGACGTTCCCCGTTCCCAGCACTTCTACAAGGAGCACTGGTGGCAGAGGGGGTTAGGTACGCATCAGGCTGCTACCTGTCAGGTCAGCAGTTTGCGATCCCCCACTGCTCCTTAGAAGAAAGATGAGGCCTTCTGTTCCCACAACGAGGTACAGCCTCGGAGAGGCACAGGGGCAGTTCCCCTGGTCCGAGAGGATTGCTTTGCACGGGAATCGACTTGACGGTGGTGAGTGAGAATGCAGGGGTTAGAGTTTGGGGCAGCAAAGCGAAAGGTCACCAGTTCAAACCACAGAAGAAACCATCTGTCATCCTGTAGAGCTGACAGTGTGGGACACCCTGCAGAGAAGTTCTCTCTGGGGTCGTTGTCTGTCAGGATCCACCCGGTGGCACACAGCAACAGTGACCTACCAGGAGTATGACGAAAGGCCCCGACATTCGTTTTCTCATCTCAGAGTGTTGCTCATTCAAAGCGTTCTTTTCACTGTTAGGGAAGCTTGTCCTGTTAGGGAAGCTCTTTGTCCCGTCTCCGGAGGGAACAAGAGTTTTCTGCCTCAAATGTCGTGTATCCAATACAGGAAAGACAAGGGAGAAACAGTAGAAAAGACTCATCGGATGCACCCTTATACTCTTTGGAGATTTTCAGGGCCCCAAACTTGTTCCCACTACCTAGACCATTCCAGAACCCAGTGAGCTCTGGTGCAATTCAACAGGAACACACGGAAGTGTTCCGTTGCAAGTGGTTGTGGCCCTGTCTGACCCTCTATCGGGGAGTGGGGGCTGTGTGCAGCTGCCTGCAATGTAGCTTTGCTCGTAACCATCCCTCTTCCTCCCAGGCCTGGGAGATCACCAAGAAGACCTTCGCCTACACCAACCACACGGTGCTGCCCGAAGCCCTGGAGCGCTGGCCCGTGGAGCTGGTGGAGAAGCTGCTTCCCCGGCACTTGCAAATCATTTACGAGATAAATCAGAAGCATTTAGACGTAAGTCCTTCTGACAGACGCTGCTTGCCCCTCCTCCCTAGGATGAGATGTGCAGTTGGTGGGGGGACTTCTCTCACCAAGCTGGAGGCCGCACATAACATCGTGCACTGGTCAATCAAAGGCACCCTCGTGCCGATTGAGCTCCCTCTAAAAAAAAATAAACAGGCACCATTCTGGAAGGTGTTGAGTGGCTGGAGGTCATCTCCCCAGGACTGTGCCGACCCCTCTCTGTGGGAGTCTCCGCCGCAAGCCTTTTACCTGGGAAGCAGAGAGTGCTAGCACGATGCTGTGTTAAAGCTGACTGACCCACCAGGCTCCTTCCTCTCTTCCTTGGCCTAGAGAATCGTGGCTTTGTTTCCTCAAGACGTCGATCGTCTGAGGAGGATGTCTCTGATCGAAGAGGAAGGCGGCAAAAGGATCAACATGGCCCATCTCTGCATTGTGGGCTGCCATGCTGTGAACGGCGTGGCAAAAATCCACTCGGACATCGTTAAGACCACAGTGTGAGCCAACTGTACAGGTCCCCTGCCTGAGCGGGGCCCCCGGCAGAAAGGCCCAGAGGGTTCTAGTCAGTACCCAGACCCCTTCCCTTAGTGGGTGCGGGCAGAGCCTCCTTCTCTGAGCAGGTGGGCGTGCCTCTAGATCACAGGTCCAGAAGTCTGCTCCAAACAACCAGGACCCCATGTCCATGCCAAGAGGTCAGATATGGGGGGTCAGATGAGGACTGTTTCTTGTGATGATCCTGTAGGATTGGCAGTGAGCTGTTATTTAAAATGGCGATCATAGCTGTTGTCAGCATGCCCCTTGCATTCCGTCTCCTGAAGCCTGCCCTGACTCCGTCCCCGATGGGGCCCTCAGCGCCATCCAGCAGCGAGGAGCCGGCCATTCTAGCCCCGTTCTGTGACGTGTCTCTTCCATCTGCAGGTTCAAGGACTTCAGCGAACTGGAACCAGAGAAGTTTCAGAATAAAACCAACGGGATCACTCCCAGGCGCTGGCTCTTGCTCTGCAACCCGGGGCTGGCAGAGTTAATAGCAGAGGTGACTGGTTATAGGGGGCTGGGGGGGAAAGTGGGGGAGCAGGGTGGGCAAACTCGGGACAGCATGTGACTTCCGCAGTCTCAGAGTCCCCCACACTTGGTCTGCTGCCACCATTTGCAGGTGCCTTGGTGACGCAGTGGGTCAGGCTTTAGGGCTGGCAACCGCAAAGGCGGCAGTTAAAGCACACCCAACCCCCCAGCTGCTCCGCAGGAGAAAGACAAGGCTGGCTGGCTGCTCCCCCAAAATGTGCGGCCTCTGGAAACCCTACCCTGGGTCCCAAGGCGTGGGTGGGAGCCCACCCCTGGCAGTGGGTTTGGGTCTGTCTGGGCTTGGTCACCATGCTGAGTCCTTAACTGTGGAGTGAGGAGTCCTGGGGATTTCATTTGGTACTGGGCCCCGCAGATTCTACCCCTCGCCCTGGCTAACAGTACGCAGATGGCACGGCATGGGAGGGGAGATTCCTCTTTGGGAAAAGACAGTCACAGGGTTCTGATAAAGTACTAGGAGAGCCCGGGTTCCTGAGGCCCCAGTTGAGTAGTGTCCCCGTGTTAACCCTTGCCACCCAGAATTCCACCAGCCTCTCCCATGGCTTTGTGGAGCCATCGAGCCTGGACTGCGCTGTCGTAGTCTCCCACTGCCTATCTCCAGAAACTGACATTTCCGAATGATAACAAAACCAGGGCTTGATGAGACTAAAATCGCCTCTTCTTTCCCTTGTAAAGAAAATCGGAGAAGACTATGTGAAAGACCTGAGCCAGCTGACAAAGCTGCACAGCTTTCTGAACGATGACAGCTTCCTCCGGGAGCTAAGCAAAGTGAAGCAGGTGAGGCTCTTCGGAGCAGGGGCCCCTCCTGGGCATTTGTTTGTCCCCCCATTGCTAAAAGACCCTGCCAGCCAGGACACCGGAGTCTAAGGAACCCTGGCCCCCCCGTGCTGTCCCAACAGGAGAACAAGCTGAAGTTCTCTCAGTACCTGGAGAAGGAGTACAAAGTGAAGATCAACCCGTCGTCCATGTTTGACGTGCAGGTGAAGAGGATCCACGAGTACAAGCGGCAGCTCTTGAACTGCCTACACGTGATCACGATGTACAACCGTGAGTCAGCCCACAGCTGCCCACCGGGCTGGTCCCTGTCCCTTGAAGATGGCGGCAGCAGCCTCACGGAAGGGCTCCCACTGCCGCCATCAACTGTCTGTGTGCTTCTCTCTTTCAGGCATTAAGAAAGACCCCAAGAAGTTCTTTGTGCCCAGGACAGTCATCATTGGGGGCAAAGTAAGTTGGTTGGTTCTACTGAGATGGGGGTGGGGTGGGGGGGGTGGGTTGTTGTGGCTCTAGTTTCTCGACCTTTCTCCATTACATCCCGGTGGAACGTCCTTCTCCTAGGCTGCCCCAGGATACCACATGGCCAAAATGATCATCAAGCTGATCACCTCGGTCGCAGACGTGGTAAACAATGACCCCGCGGTTGGAAGCAAGTTGAAGCTCATCTTCTTGGAGAACTACAGAGTGTCTCTTGCTGAAAAAGGTACTGTCTTCTTAGCTGAATGTGGCGTTGGGGTGGGGGCGCAAGGGTGGAGACATATTCTAGGCCAGGCTTATATTGATATAGAAATTGAAGTGCCTTAGGAAGCAAATGTTTTGAGAATGGCGAGGGCAGCAGATGCACAAATGTGCTTGACATACAGTGGATGGATAGAGGGATTGTGATAAGAGTTATATGAGCCCTCAATAAAATGATTTTTTTAAAACACTGAAGTGCCATGACCTAGCGGGGAGAGTAATTTAGCATAGAATGTGTCACTCTGGGAGAGAAGGTGGGTCTAAGTCAAGAGCTTTTAAGGTGATTCAACTGACATTGAGCCCGATATCACCGTCGTCCCCAATCACAGGACTGTATTTGCACGTGCACTTTTCCTACACCAGCTGGGAGAGCTGAGTGCAAGAGGCAGTGGATAACCTTCAGGTTTTAGTAGTGCAAGATGTCCTTTACCTGAGAGCGGAAGTTCTTCACTTCCTAGCTCCAGTTCTGCAACAGAACTTTGATTCCTAGTCCCCAGATAGTCCTCTCTCGGATGTGCAGAAGGCATGGTTGTTCAAGTAACAGCAGGATTAAGAACAGATGTCAGGCTGCCAAGGCACGAGGTTTAGACATGGTTAGAGGGGCACGGGGATAGCCATACTAGCAAGACACGAATATTCCTCTCTCTATTGCTAGAACCTTCGCTTATTTGCACCACACGCTCCCCGAGCACCACCCCCATGCAAATGCCAACTGTGTGTTCACCCACTTTCAACAGTAAAAAGATCAAGGAACCTTTTCTTCTTGTGGTGCTTTTGGGTCTTCTGATGTGACTATTCATATTCCCCAGGGAGAGCAAAGAGCTAGGTCTTTGGGGGTACAAATGAAGATGCGTGTTATCCACAAATAGACTGTGAACGTCCAGCAGAGAATTGGCCCTGCCTTTTGTAGTCAGTTGAGGCTTCAGACAGCACCAGATCAGGGTGAAAACACAGCAGCAGGTGTGGCGTCTCAGGGTCACCACATGGTGTGGGGCTGATTTCCCTGCAGAGAAAGTAAAGGGAGGACAGGGAGAAGACGCGGAAGAGACACAGGCAGTGACATTTCCTCAGACCACATAGTCAGGCACCAGGAGAAAGACTGAATTGCCTGGAGGCTTGGAGAGATTTTGTAAGCTTACAAGAGAGAGAAAATTAAAAAGTTATAGCAAAAGAAATTAGAATGACAGGGAGAAATGTGGCCTCACTGATTTTATGACAGCAAGTCAATAGATGCTCTTTAATGTCTATAAACCCAGGGAGCGTAAAGTGAGCTTGCCGCCGTTGTTGTTTCGGAGCTGACCACCGTGGAATAACATTTTGCAAGTGGGCAAAGGGAGTTGCCTGAGTCCCAGAGAGTCAGATTGGTCCTCCTCGCACACTTGAATGTTAACACTCGATCATCCGAGCAGGCCGGCGAGATAAACGGCCAAGCAGACCCAGCAGAAAAGCAGCGCTGACTTGAACAATGCCTTTCTTGTAGTTATCCCAGCCACGGATCTGTCGGAGCAGATCTCCACCGCAGGCACCGAGGCCTCGGGCACGGGCAACATGAAGTTCATGCTGAATGGGGCCCTGACCATTGGGACCATGGATGGGGCCAATGTAGAAATGGCAGAGGAAGCCGGAGAAGAAAACCTGTTCATCTTTGGCATGAGGGTCGACGATGTCGCTGCTCTGGACAAGAAAGGGTGAGCCTCTGTCTGCTCTTGGTTGGACGGGCGCTGACCTCCAGGAGGGGGGGGTGAGCTCAGAGCACCTCTTCACCACCAAGGATCCCACCGAGGCCGGGGCTTGAGGGCGAAAGCAGCAGGATGTCTCTGGGAGCCTCCGGGTGATGCCTTAGTCTGATCAGACTGAGCAAGTGACAATAAAAGGAGTGCTGGGACAAGGAGCTAGTTCATGTCAGCCATGGCAAAGGCAGCCTTAATAAGCTCCTCACTCCTCTGTCACTGTGACTTCCATGTTGATCAAAAGATGAACCAAATTGTAGTTGGAGCTTTTGCCCATCATTCAAAGGCTACCCAGTGTACCTTGACGATCTCCCACCGATGGATAGAGAATACATGGGCTTTCACAGAAACACGTGGGCATACTCATTTCCCTGGCTATTGAGAGGTTTCCTAGCCTGCGTTCAAATAAGAAGTCCAGCGCATGGCCTGGAATGGCTGTGGGGGATCACCACGTTGGGAGGGTGCTGAGTACTCTTCTTGATCCTTAGCAAAACCGATTTTCAAAATGTGTGGCTCCACTTAAGGCAGTGCCTCCTTAAAGCCAAGATGAACCTGTCTGGAAGTGGATATTGCCATATTCCAACAGCTTAGACTAGCCGTGCTCTGTGACTAGAATCTTCATAATCCACCGTTGTAAAGGAACTTTCAAATTTAGGAGGAGAAACAAAAAGTTCAGGATCCAGCCCACATTATTTGTACCCATGTTGTCTACAAAGCCTCCTCTAAGTAATATTATTTCTGGAAATCAGACACTTGCACAGCTACTGTGGGACCTAGCATTAATCATGCACACTAACAGAACCTTCTTTCACATTGCCCCCTTCCAAAGGTACGTGGCAAAAGACTATTACGAAGCACTTCCAGAGCTGAAGCTGGTCATTGATCAAATTGACAATGGCTTCTTTTCTCCCAAGCAGCCCAGCCTCTTCAAAGACATAGTCAACATGCTCTTTCACCACGACAGGTGAGTGCCTACCAGATGACAGGGCTCTTTGTCCCCGAAGACGGGGATAGCCCATCTAAGTCAACTGCAACCCATCCCTATGGGTCTGTGATCTGGTAGAACCAGGCTTAGAAAGAAAATTCAGATATTCTCTACTGGCGATAGCCAGTGGGGTTCGAAAACTACAACTCTCATATATAGCATTCTTTTTCTCCTTCACGCTGGTGTGCCCAGCTTTCGAATGCATCCAGATAATGATCTTCATATGAATTAATGTGGAATAACCACAACTTAAAAGTCATACAGAAAAAAAAAACAGAAAAAGAAAAAAATGTCATACAGTAGCAAGTGTGGCCAATTAGCCACGTGTGATATTGAACAAAAGGACATTTCAAATGATATCTTTTTTTTTCACCAGTAAAACAATCTTTTTATTTTAAAGTGAAGATGGTAAGACTTCATCTCGTGTGCTGGGACATAGTATTAAGGAGGGAGTCCCCCTGAGACGTACGCTGTGCTTGCTTGCTAAGGACAAATGACATCTTAATCTGCATTTGTTCACGCAGTTTTCTCTTGTTGTCTTTTTTCCCTTTCAATCTCACAAACCAAAAACAGGTTTAAGGTGTTTGCAGACTACGAAGCCTACGTCAAGTGTCAAGAACAAGTCAGTCAGCTGTACATGGTGAGTACGCCGCCACGGTTTATAAAGGAAACCAGGGCACTGCAAGCCAATAAAACCTGATTTCCCGTTCCATCCACCCTTACGATCATTTCAATAGCAGATTAAAAAAGAGAGAGATGCCTTACAGACTGAAACCGGACTTTAGTTCAGGCACAGAAAGTAGTGGCACTTCACTAACAGTTGTTTTAAATGCCAAATAAAGACCATAAGTAATTCAACACTGAGTGCACGCCTTCCCCAGGCATGTCCTGAATGCTAAGGACGTGAAGCCTCCCTTGAGTCTAAACGCTCCTTTTATGTGCCCGCTTAGCACAGAGGCATTGGGAGCCTTCTGGATGCCAGGCACTGTACTGGGCCTGGAGAATCCCCCAGGAGCCTGGAGACACATGTCAGACAGACGTGGAGGGAGTGATCTGGTGGCAGCTAGCCTCTGGAGGAGCAGGGCAGAGGCACAGAGGCTGTTTTTACAGAGTGCAGGCGTCAGGTCGATCCTGACCCTGGGACAGGGGGATCACCACACTTATCTGAGAAACAGGGTACTGAGTGAAGACTGCCTGCAGAATCCGGCCTTCTCCCAGTGTAGTCGACCTGGCAGCAGGGTGGTTATTCGCCGGGCTGGGACGCACAAGGTCGGCAGTTTGACACGACCAGCCGCAGCTCGGGAGAAAGACGGGGCTTTCTACTCCTGTACAGGGTTACAGTCGCAGAAACTCACAAGAGCTGTTCTAGGCTGTCCAGTGGGCTCACTGTGAATCGGACCAACCCGAGGACAGAGAGTTCCAGTTGAATTCTATCCACCAGGAGGGTGATCGGAACAGAATACAGAAATGCACTGAAAGAGGGGAGGTTAAAATAAGAAGGAAGAGAGAGCAGCTCCGACAAATCATGCTACCCCTCCCTGGCAAAGACACAAGAAACCACGTGAAAGCAATGGAGCTGATAATCCTGGAACCCTGAGCATTCATGGAAAGAGAACGAACTAGATCTAGCGGCAATTGGAAACAGCTGAAGGAAAGCCCTGAAGGAGAAGGTCCCAATTGCTGGCTGCAGCCCTGGGAAGCCCGGGGACCCAAGCATGCTTCCCCTGCCTCCCTACGTGCCCCCACCCAGTCCAGCCTCCGCACCTGCCACCCCACTCTTCCACCCTGACTGCTGCCACCACCCTCCACTGGAAAACAACAGGGTACTCTGTACCTCCAGCCAACACCTTCTCCCCCTCCTGCCCACCCAGTCAGTGGCAGCAGGCACCCTAGTTCCCATGGGGCACTTCAGCACCCCTTGTTGCCCACCCCCTGGCAAGCACTTAGTTGTCGGCTGCCACCCACACCCAGTAATGTGATTATGCAGTGCTGCTCTCTCTGCCAGCCCTGCCCCACTCACCCAGCAACCGAGAACTGCTGCCCCGTTAGCAGAGTGCACCAACCCCGCCCAGCCTCCTATCTCAGAGCCAGAAGGGGAGGAAAAAGGGAAAACCCCAAAATAGACAAAAGAACCCCATAAGAGCTTGGAGAGAGGAGATGATAAAAAACTCTTGTGACTAAAACAGGATGAGATGGTTCAAAGAAATGGATCCCAACTCCCAGTGGTGCTGCCGGAGATTAGAACCCCTCTACGGAGTATCTGAGCCTCAATCTTTCCAGGGGCAGACTGCCACATCTTCCTCCGCATGGAGCAGCTGCTGGGTTCGAACTGCCCACCTTGTGGTTAGCGGCCCAATGCTGAACTCACTGTACCACCGGGACTCCTTACACAAAATGAAGGGAAAGAAGATCTTCCCTGGGAAGGCATGATCACGGAAGTCCTTGAGATTTCAAAGACCGCACAGCCGAATGATAAGATACACGAATGAACTGTATCAGTTAATAGACAGTGGCAAAAGGGTTGTGAGCACAGGACCTACTCAATGCACGAGGGAGTCTGCGTGTAGCAGCGGCTTGGGCTTTGGGCTGCTAGCCGTGTCTAACCTGCTTCGGTGTAGAACGCTGTCTCCCAGGGGCATTACTTGGCTTCAGGCTTTGGCCTGTGGTGGCCCCATGCCAAAGGAGTGGGCTCTCTGTCTCCGTGGCGTCTCCCTGGCCTCGGGTTGTCAGGCCTGGAGAGTCCAGGAATCTGTGTCCAGAGGAAGGGTCAGTTGTCTGAGGGAAAACAACCCCAAAGCCAAACCAGAGGGTTGACTCCATTGGTAGCATCAGGGAATAACCCATCTAAAATATTAACCGACCCAAAAGAGTCTGTCACCTGGAAGGGTGAACTGCAGAGGGGCGGTCTGCACGAGCAGATCAGATGCTGCTCAGTCGGAAGCCACGTACAAACAGATGTACTCTGCACAAGACCCAGGAAGTGGTATTTCTCAGGCTCTTGATTGGCTTTCAGCTTCATATACTGCGTCCAACACCTTTCGACTGGGGCCCTTTTAACCAGCTCTGGCCCTGGTGAGGCAATGGGAAAGCACTGGGCTGCTAACTGCAAGGCCAGCAGTTGAGACCACCAGCCGCTCCTCAGGAGACAAGCAGAGCTTTCCACTCCCCTCCACAGCTGGACTCTACTACTCCGAGTGACCCTTGTGGGGGGACAGGCCGTCTCAGAAACTCCGCAGGGGCAGTTCCACCCCGTCCTGGAGGGTCACCATGAGTCTGAGTTGACTCAGGAGCAGTGAGTGAGTTGCTCCATATGTTGCCTACAAGAGACACACCCTTAGACACAAAGAAAAAGAGGATGGACGGAAAAATACACCCAAGCAAAGAGTATGCCAAAGGAAACAGGCAGAGCAACGGTGATGTCCGATAAAAGAGGGTGGCGCTGCTGTGAAGCCTGCGTCTTTGGACAGAGACATAGCCAGTCGCCCAACAGCACAGCATGTGGGCTTGAGCAAGTTCGCGGCAATGGCCACGAGGATAGTGGGGCAGCGCTTCCATCGTGACCACATAACAGCCACCAAAGACAGTAAAGAGGTAAAGAAGATGGGGCCTCTGGACTTACCCGATGCTCTGTGAGAAGAAAGGCTGCCAACCCAGGCACATTTACTCCCCACTCACAGCAACCCTGCAGGACAGCGCACACCTGCCCCCTTCGACGGGCATCAGGGGGCAGAGGGCTTCAACCAGTCTGCGCCCAGGGCAAGAAATACTGATAAACGTCAGCTGGGTTGTCCAGCGCATCTGGGACAGGTGTTCTGCAGGAGCGCTGCTGCAGTTTGACCCGGTAGACAGTCGATAGCAATCCCTTCCTTCCTCCTCTAGTGAGCTTGCACCTGTGACTTCTATTACAGGAGAAGTGCAAGCCCTTGCCATCACAGCAGGAATGACCAACCAAGAATTCACATCTCTGCTCACTCTTAAATTGCAAAATTCTCTTTTCCTCTGCTCTGAAGAGAAAATGAAAGCCCAAGCTCGCTGCCAATGAGCCAGTGCTGACCCATCCATAGCTATCCTTGTGGCTTTTTGATACTGTGAATGTTTACGGGGGAAAGAAAGCCCAGGCTGTCTCCCAAGGAGCTGTTGGTGATCTTGAACTACCGACCATGGGGGTCACACCCCCTCCCTGAAACCAATCCCTCCTCCACCAGGGCTGCACATTCTACATATGAGTCTGCCACTCCCTAGCTCTCCCACTACGCAACAAGTGGAGTTGGGACTCCCCGCCCTGTATTCCTGCACTTGCACCTTGACCTGTGTCCGGGCTAATGTTTGTCGTGGGGGCAGTCGGGCCATGAGTCGTAACGAGTCGGGTGTGTTGTTTGCAGAATCCGAAGGCTTGGAACACGATGGTTCTCAAAAACATAGCTGCCTCAGGGAAATTCTCCAGTGACCGAACAATTAAGGAATACGCCAGGGACATCTGGAACATGGAGCCTTCGGACCTGAAGATTTCCCTGTCTAATGAGTCTAGCAACGGGGTGAACAAAGCCAATGGGAACTGAGTTGTAAGATGTCTTTGGGGGGTGGGGGTGGGGTGGGGAGCAGCTTGGTACTGAACTGGGCCTTTTTATTTTAACATTCCTTGATTGTATTTTGCTAGTCGTCTGGTTAGTATCTTTGAATGAAGAGGAAAAGGGTCTCGCTGTAGTGTGACTTTTAAAAAAAGGTGTGTGTGGGGGGGTCCATTTCAAGGGCTACTGGAGGGCCACAACTTAATGATTTTATAGAAGATTAGGTAGCATGCTGCTACTGTCCCTGGAGTTTGTCAGAGAGCTAGAAAGTTGTGTGGAACATTTCAATGTCATTGCAAGTAACGAAGTAAAAGGCACATGGCCTGCCTACCTACCCTGGACCCTCTTTCTTACTATCCTCGTCTGTCTGAGTCTGTGTCCGAGACCACCGCGTGCACACAAAGATCCCTGGAATGTTCTGCTCAGCACTTCTCTGTAACTAGGTTCTAAGCGAGTCCCGAGTTTCCACTGTGAAGCTGCAGCAGCGAGTGTCCCAAAGTGGACTCTGATCGACTGAGTCCATCACACGCAGGCTTTCCCCTTATTAAAATGGTAAGTGACATGGTGGAAACGTCAACTACATCCGAGCAACCCAGTAGAAAGTTGCATCAACAGATACACATCGCCGGTGGCCTTTGGACCCAAGTCTTCCTCGAAGGTTGGACCCTTGCCTCAGGCCCACTGCTTGCTCAGGAAATCTCTGTAGAACAAAGAACCGGGATCAGATCATATGCCCTGCCCTGCGCCCCCGCGCGCCCCACCCCCCACCCCCCAATCTTCTAAACTAGTCCAAGCAGCCCGATTGCCT
>PVJH01027149.1:0-11207 GCA_004026705.1 Nesogale talazaci | reverse complement strand
GCCTCTTTCTTATTATCCTCGTCGGTCTGAGTCTGTGTCCGAGACCACCGCGTGCACACAAAGATCCCTGGAATGTTCTGCTCAACACTTCTCTGTAACTAGGTTCTAAGCGAGTCCCGAGTTTCCACTGTGAAGCTGCAGCAGCGAGTGTCCCAAAGTGGACTCTGATCGGCTGAGTCCATCACACACAGGCTTTCCCCTTATTAAAATGGTAAGTGACATGGTGGAAACGTCAACTTCATCCGAGCAACCCAGTAGAAAGTTGCATCAACAGATACACATCGCCGGTGGCCTTTGGACCCAAGTCTTCCTCGAAGGTTGGACCCTTGCCTCAGGCCCACTGCTTGCTCAGGAAATCTCTGTAGAACAAAGAACCGGGATCAGATCATATGCCCTGCCCTGCGCCCCCGCGTGCCCCACCCCCACCCCCCAATCTTCTAAACTAGTCCAAGCAGCCCGATTGCCTTAATCAAAGGGAAAGCAAAACGGGGCTCACCTGACAGTTATCAGTAGCATGGGACTCTTACACAGCAGGTTGTGTTTGTAGCCGGGAGGGAAGATGACCATCTTCACCCTCTCTTTGTCTCTGTACGTGTTGTGCGCAATTGCGTAGAGCTGCAAGGGCCAGAAAGGCAGTCAAAGGTTTTCAAAATCCAAGGCATGGTTTCTGTGTGTCTCAATTGGCCTCAAAGGCTTCGGGGACAGTCCACAGTCAGAGAGAATCCCTACTCTCCACACCGGCCTTTCACTGACTTTCTGGCTGAGGAATGGAACCCACACAGCGAACAGACTGAGAAAACCTCATTCCGCTGCCCAGCTCTCTCTGCCCCTCTGACTCGTGGGTTCTGGCTGGTTCTGACTAACCCAGCCCTATAGAACTCCCCTGCAGTTTTCCAAGGCTGTCCATCTTTAGCTCCTCTTTATCCTGCAAAGTGACTGGTGGTTTTGAACTGTTAACCTTGACGTTAGCAGCCTGATATGGAACTCAGTAGGCTACCAGACCTCCCTTAGGAGGAAGAACACAGACAGGGAAAGACATGTAATTCTTCCTGTAGGTACCAACTGGTTCCTGGGCTGCATGAGTTCAGAGTGCCCCTCTTGTTCTACCTGCCAGGGGACTAGAATTTCTGTTGACCCTGACTAATAGAAGTTTTGTTTAAAAAAAAAAAACTTCATGTTTAGAATATGAGTCAGAGTTGACTTAACATCAGGGTTTTGTTTTTGTTGTACAAGAGACTACCTGGAGGTTCCCGTTACAGCCTCAAACCTTCTGCATACTGGCAAACCCCCAGAACCACGACAAGGAGCCAGCCTCTCCCCCACAAACACTCCATTGAGCTGTGTCCCACAGGAGACCGAGGCTCTATGTACAGACGCCCCTCCAGCTCGGCAGCAGGGCCATGCAGTCGGGGTGGGTGAAGGGTGAAGTGGGTTTCTTGTTTTTCAGCCAGCACAGAGCTCCTGGTTTACCTTTTTCCCACACTCCAAAGGCACGGTCTTGTCATCCTCTCCTTGTAGGATGAGAAGGGGAGAAGACAGGAACTTCACACTAGGGATAAGGGGATGAGAAGTATTAAGAGTGGACTCACATTGGAATTCCTCCTCTGCTGAGTCTAAGCTTTAGCGGCACATGCAGTCTGCCCCAAGCACATGCGATCTCTTTGTTTTCCTTCCAAGCGTGACACCACTGTCAAGTTTCATAGAGTTGCTGCTGCTTTTTCTCTAGGCCCGCTTCCCTCTCCTCCTTAGAACTTCGTCCTATTTTAATGTGGTTTTGAAAATACTGAAGAGGGAAATCACTGAACTACTGAATTGATATAGTATTAGAGGAACCTCTGTATTTTAACCAAACGACTGTAAGAAAACAAAAACTCAAAACCCATATAAGCAAGAACCTACCAGATGATGTGAGACTTTTTTGTAGTGACTTATTCCCCACCCCCACACCACCCACCACCAGCACCATACATGGCATAAAGTGGGCATATAATTAACATATTTAATTAGATTCCTGCTCAATCTTTTAGTTTGAACTTTCAAAATGGCTGTGGTATGAAGACTTGTTCTCTTCTCAAAAACTTTCTAAGGTAATACTCGCCAAACTCTGGTACCCACCCACCTCCTCAGTGTTCTACTGTTGTAAGAATGTTAGATCCCTCAAGTATGTTGAAATAGAAAAGTACAATGCACACTACAACTGTCTAAAAATATTAAATAAACGCTCCCTAGGTGAAGCGTTCTTAAATTTTCTAAGGGCAAGAGTAAAGTAACCAGATTTTAACAATTGGTAAAGCAGGACACCATTGACCGGGGAGGGTGGAGGGCGGGGGGAGGGGGAGGCGGTGTACAGGGGGTATATTCCCTTCCTGTTCTCTCGCCATTCCCTAGCTTGTCGTGCATTCTTTGGGGAAAAAAAGGGGGACTTTTTTAAATGCGGGGGACACAGGGAAAAATTGTTTAAAATCGAAACTGTCCCACCAAAAGCGGGACGTCTGATCATTTTAGGCAAGAGGCAAACTTGCCCAATTCTAATCATTGTACTTGCTGTGGGGTCAGTGGGCTGACTGGCTACCTGGTTGGAATACTCACCGCCCTAGGGTGAGTTCAGCGAGGCCCGGGTAGACTTGAGAAGACTGTACACTTGAAATCTAAAACTGCCCTGTGTTTTCAGGTAAAGGGTTGAATTGGTGCATTCATGGAATTAGGAAGGAAATGGGAAAATCTGAAAATTCAGACCCTCTAATCCTTTACTCTAGCGCTGATTCTGACTTTCCATCACCCCATCCTGCAGCTCACAGCCATTTCCCCAGCACCCTAGATGTGGGGACCTCTAGTGGCAGAGCAGGTTACACACCGGGCTGCTAACCACAGGTGAGCAGCCCGTACCCACCAGGTGCTCCCCAGGAAAGCACTGAGCCGCCCTGCTCCCACAGAGATGTGGAGCCTCTAGAAACCACAGGGGCAGTGCCATCCTGTCCTACAGAGTGGCGACGAGTCAGCTTTGACTGATGGCAGGGAGCTTGGTTTAGTTTGGGCTTTCCGTGGCTCTCGTACAAGTGCGCATCGTTGACTCATTGGCTTACTTCTCATCGTTAGGGAAGACTAGCTTGTCTTCTTTCAGGGAATCCCTCATCAGGCGAACACACCTTGGAAATTTACGGTAGATCTGTTTTCAAAACAAACAAACACATCGCCTCATCACTCCAGTGTCATTTATAATCACCTCCTGCTATGATCTGTACAAAGTAGTGTCCTAAATACAGTTAACTTTTAAAGATGCTTTTCTTTTTCATTTGGAAATCCACGTAATTGCAGGGAATTTGGAAAATGCAGAAAGACTCAAGGAGGACTCAAGTCACCCATAATAACATCATCTGTAGATAAACACCTCCCATTTTGATATTTTTGATTCCTATTTTTGAAATGCAAAATTTAATACAGGGATAGACACAGTTTAAAAACTGCTTCTATAGCAGACATAATTAGTTGGGGAGTATTCTGATCAGTCAAAGGTTCTGGTGAAAGTATGTAGTACCGAGATAATCAGCTTTATTTAATATTTAAATATTAAACGACTCTATTCACTGTTGAACATGATACAACATTCCAGTGACTTATAAGGCATGTTAGGGCTTCACAAAGATCACAGAGCCCCAAATACCAATTATCCTTCTACACGTACAAAACCTAAAGCCACGCATCCCACCACAGAGGAGTGCAGTGCCATGGGGTTTCCACGCTGGTAAGCACAGAGGCTTCTGCTAGACCTTCCTCCCACAGGGCAGCTGGTGGGTTTCAACGGCTGACCTTTCAATTAGCAGTGGAGCACTGTAGCCACTGCGCCACCAGGACTGCTTGAAACACACCCAACTGCCCGTTTAATAGCGAATCCCAGTGAGTGCACAGAACACTTGATAAATCCGCTTTGACCAGTGTTTGATAAACTGATAGGTCGATTTGTCGATGCTTTCTGTGAGGAGGAAAGGCCAGGATCCTTGGGCAACAGACCCTACCTCCCGACTCCCGAATCTACCACCCCACCCCCCACACCCATCTCGGCAGGCCCCCAGCCTAAGTCACACTTCAGCAGTCTCCCAACTGCCCAGCAGGAAACCAGCGAGCATTTCAAAATGCACTTCACATCCTGGCTTACCCACTGAGTGCTCCTCCAGGATTTCCAAGACTAAATCTTTATAGAAACAGACAACCTCCTCTTTCTCCCTAGAAGTGACTTCGAACCGCTGACCTTGCTATGAGCAGCCCAACATTTAACCTACAGCACTACTGCTCCCCCTTCCACCCCAATTCAAACACCCCCTGCCACCCAGTGGACTCAAATTCCCAATAGCCCTAAAGGACAAAGTAGAAATGTGCCTTAGAGTTTCCTCCGAGGACCCACGAGTGGGTTTGAACTAGCAACATTGGCAGTTAGCAGTCTAGTGTTTAACCTCCTGTGACGCAAATTACCCAAAGGCACCTGAAATCAAAAGCCAAGCACTGATGTTGACCTGGGAGGGTCTACAGGATTGCCTCCAACCCTCTCACCCACTTCACCTGTCACTGCGCTTCCTCCCCTCTGCACACCATTCCTGCTGCCTCTGGAATGTGCCAGGTCTCCCACAGGGAGGAACAAATGCCTTGCCCTTGTTTTCCCTCACCTCCCCATAGCTAGGCCCTGATCCTGGCAGTCTCAATGCAGGTGACATTTCTGAAGCCATCCTCCCTGGCCATCTAGCAAATCTTGTTCCCCCTGGGGCAGCCGTTCTCTTCGACGTCTCATGAGCCCATTATTGTAGCATCAGCATCTGAGCTATGATGCTGCGGGGAGGAATACTGAAAGTACCATAGCTCAGCCCTGGTGGTGCCGTGGTTGTGTGCAGGACTGCGGCCCACAGGGTTGGTGGTTCAAATCCAGCAGCAGCTCTCCAGAAGCAAGGCTGGGCTTCCTACACCTACCAGGGCAGTGTTGGAGGGAGGGAGGGGAGTACCATGAACGGCTGAAAGAACAAGCCCATCTGCCTTGGGAAAAGGACTGCCAGAGTCCTTAGAGACAACAGGATGGCGAGAGTTCATCTTACACACTTTGGACTCGTCAGGAGAGACCAGTCCCCGGAGGTGCGTCATGCTTGGTAAAGTCAAGGGGCAGTGAAAAAAAAGTCCCTCAAGGAGACGGATTGACACCGTGCCTGCAACTGTGGACTTGGACATAGGAAGGAACCATTGTGAGGAGGGGCAGGACCTTCTGTTGTGCCTAAGGTTGCTTAGTGTCAGAACTGGCTAGGTCACACCACCACCACCGACAACAGCGTAATGTTTGTGCGCAGGGCTTCTGTCGCTGCAGCCAGCATAGATGCTTCATGATGTTCTTACTCCCTGGGGGGTCACCAACACCTCGACAAATGCATGGCACCTAACAGGAACTATTTGTGAAAGAATGCATTTGCTGTGCACATCACTGTCCTTTATCATATATTTTTTTCATCTAAGGGTGGCTGAGTTTCAGAAGGTTACGTTTTAGAATTGCAGAACAGGGAAAGAAGAACCGTCTTGCAGGCCCTCCCCCGTCACACCGGAGAGAGCAGAAGGCAGGCGATGTGGACCTCGCCAGAGGAAGGAAACGGACAGAAGACGTGGGCAGGTCCCAGGGAGGGCACATTTCAATTCTTTAAGAAGAAAAAGTTCACTCTCGCTGTGTTCCTTATTCATCTCCCAGGATGAGCTGGAGGAATCGACTAATAACTTTCTGAAGATAAGGAACGTGAAAAAAACAAAGCAAAACTTTTCATCCGATTTTAACTAGTAATTCATATCCTGGTAGGGATTATGGTACCTTGTAGGGAATTTGGTAGAGAAATGGGTACAGAATAGAGAGGTTCAGGCCAATACATGCCGATGTCTACGTCACAGTTTTGGCTTGGGCTTGCCGGTCCCAGGAACTAAGAGGAGAGCCATGTCACCCCCACCTGGCCCCCAGGTTGCATGGAAAGTGCCTAGGTCTTATGGGAAATGGATTGCAATCAGGTGTCCTTGGGAGATGTTAACATTGCCTCTCCTCCTCTGCCTTCTCCTTCTCAGGCTCCAGCATTATTGCTGTTGCTTTTCATTCTTTCCTTTGGTCATCTGAGTCCCATCCCCCTAGAATAAGGTTTTCTCTAAGGGAAGTTATAAAAGCCTGGTGGACATAGGACTTTAAGCAATTGCACATTAGGCATACAATAAGATAAGACTAGGATAATCTACACAACAGAGTTTATTTTTTTTAATAAGAGTATTTTGTGACCCAATCTTATTTTGTTGAAAAGATTGCCTTCTCTCCCTGGAACCCTGTGTCGTTAGCCTGCTGGAAGTCTTTGAACAACAGCTAGTGGACAATTAACAGCTCTAGAAATAATGGTGTTCTTGTTTTTAAAAAGGAATGATTAATAAGTCATAGCTATTAAATTCTGAAAGGCAACAGGGTAACTTTGCTTTTTTTTTTCTTCAATGATTTTATTGGGGGCTCTTTCAGCTCTTATAACATTCATTACATCATTTGTATCAAACACATTTGTACACATAGTGCCATATTCATTTCCAAATATTTTCCACTTGAGCCCTTGATATAAGCTCCTCCCCCCCAACTTTCCTTTTTAATGGCTCTTAATAAGCCCTTAATTATTAAAAGAAAATTAAAACATACCATATCAAAAAAAATCAGTGCTAGAACTTAGAATCATGGACGATTAGGTACAAACAGATTGAGAATCAAAGTTATGCAGAAACAGCTTGCTTTCCTGGTGGCATGAGGTAAAGATTAATCAGAGACTCACCTTTAACAAGGGATAATTAATACTTGCATCCCATATGTTGGTAAATGGAGCTTCCAGGACAATCGCATCGACTGGGCATCCTTGACCATGAAAAGCAAAAAAGAGACCAATAATTCCCTTTTATACTTAGCCATCACCTTTATATAGCTTATATATCATCTTGTACCTAGGCCACCTCCCTCAAAATCCCTGGTGTAAAGTAAGAATAGTGCAAACTCCAGGATGCTACCCCAGATTAAAGATCCGTGGTCATGCAATGTTTCAGTGCTCAGCGAGCTGTCAGACGGAAGGCTGGTCTTCACAAGCCACCCTGGGAGAGCAGTGGTTATGCCTAGGGCTGCTAAAGGCCAGATCAGCCCGCTCGAACGCACGATCTGCTCTCCAGGAGAAAGACGAGGCTAGCCCCGGTGGCGTAAGTGGTTGAGTGCGGGACTGCGGCCCACAGGTTTGGCGGTTCAAATCCAGCGGCTGCTTTCAGGAGCAGCACTGGGTAGCTTTCACAATGACCAGAGGGGCAGTGATGCCCCAAAAAAACAAAACAAAAAAAAACAAAGAGCTACAGTCTCAGGACCCTGCAAGAGCGGTTCTGCCCAGTCCTCGATTGATTGTTCACTGCACAGAAATCAACTCCATGGCAGCGAGTTTGGGTGAGGGTGGTGCCGGGCTGGGGGCCAGGCAGCATTTCCGTCTGTTGTACTAAGAGTTGGAACCAGCTAAATGTCCCCCAATAGCAGCAGGGTCGCCACAGGAGACAGACGTAGCAGACTGTACCATAAAGATCACAGCCCAGAAAAACCCACGGGCCGTTGCCATGCCATCCCATGGGGTCTCTGTGAGCCCGACTTGAGGGTATACCACCCCATCGCCACCAGACTGAGCCAGAAGCTGAAGGAAGTGAGCTCCTCCCTCACTCCCGAGATTTCTGTGCTGCAGATAATAGCTGAAAACCACTGTCTTCTTCTAAGAACATACTTAGTTCATTATTAAGAATGTACCAGAAACTATCTAGGTTATTTCAGGCAGTGCCCCAGCAGTGCAGTGAATTATTTAGTGTTTCATTAAAGTGACCAGACGTCTTGCTTTTTAACAATTTAACAACATTCCGTGGCATTTTAAAATAAAATATATTACAATACTGTTTTTGTGTTCTATGAAAATTTTTGTTGTTCCATATTGACCAAATTTTTTATCAAGAACCCCCCCCCCCAACTTCCCCCCTCTCCAAGATCAATGGTGTCCCACTTAAAATCTGGTCACTTTAGTTTAATATGACTCTCCTAGTCATTCCTACAAAATGATTTTCCTGATGGGTGTGGGGTAGAGAAGGTGGGGAAAGATAACATGATTCCATTGTAAGTGACTTCACGGGGCCTGAGTGTAAAGACGTGCACTCTACCATGAGGATCAGCTATTTTGTCATGTTGCAGGGTGAGACGTGAGTCATCTCAGCCGCAGAAGAGAAAGGATGGGGAGGAGGCCTTGAGCTTCCTGTATCCTCCTCCCCCCGCCCAGGATCCATCCAGAAGTGGGGACGGATTTCCAGTCCACTGGCTGAGGAAAGCCAAGCAGCTTCCGAAAAGAAGCTTGCTTTTGAAGGCACTTAATCAGGAAACTAGGTTTCCAGACCCACAAAACCAGAGTCGAATGCCTTAGAGTGGAGACTTGGGTCAGAAGGATATACCCTAGGGTGTTTTCTCAGCAGCTCTAAAAAAACTTTGTAGTATTTCCCTAAGTAGGCAATAGATAGGCCATGGTGCTGTGTAGCTGAGAGTGGCCGGCAGCAGTTGCCTGAAGGCATGTCCTAAGCATTTCTGATCCTGAATTTTAGCTTGTTGAATTCACGAATAAATCCCATAATGTGAGTATTGACTGTGAGTCCTACCAGGCCATTTCCATGAATGAGCAGAACCAACAGAGAGGTCAGAATAGATCAGAAGCATGGAGATAGACATGCCTAACCTCCTGAGGAATTGGCCTTGAGCTAAATTACATAATTTCCTCTTTTGTCCCCCCATGGGACCACTCCACATTTATTTCTTTTAAACAAAATTCTTAGTTTTCCAAATGCATGTGAAAAATGTTCAAAGCTGGGGGGTTTTTTGCAACTATTTCTTTTTTTTAATCATTTTTCCGGGGGCTCGTACAACTCTTAACATGATTCATACATACAGCCATTGTGTCAAGCACATTTGGAGAGTTACATAATTTCATGTCAACTTGAAGCTACAAAAGTGTTGGGGTGAGGGCTGAGCCTCGGTGGTGCGGTGGTTGTGTGCGAGACTGTGGCCCACAGGGTTGACAGTTCAAATCCAGCAGCAGCTCTCCAGGAGCAAGACTGGGCTTCCTACTCCCACCAGGGCAGTGATACAAAAAAAAAAAAAGTGTAGGGGTGAACAATTCAAAACAACAGAAAGCAATTTGGCCATACCTAAAACAGATGGAAATCTGGTTACCTTACGACCCAGCAATTCTACTGGGAATTTATAGCCTGAGGAAATAAAACACAGATCACGACCAGATATCTAAATTCCAATGTTAATCGAAACATGGTTCACAATCGCAAAAAATTGGAAGCAGACTAAATTTCCATTATTAAACGAATGGATTAGGACTGAGCTCCGGTGGCATAGTGGTTGTGCGCGGGACTGCGGCCCACTGGGATGGAGGTTCGATTCCAGTTCCACGGAGCAAAGGCTGAGCCTCTTACTCGCACCACCTGAGGGCAGTGATGCCGCTCCCCCCCAAAAAAAAATAAATAATAAATGAATGGATTTAAAAACTGGTCTATCCAAGCAATGGAATACTACACATCCCTAAAAAATAGAAGTAATAGGATGAACCTCGTGAAAGAGAGGATATTATGCTGAGTGAAATTAGCCACACACAAAAGGTCAAGTACAACATGAGTCCACTGAGGAAAGTTCAAACAACAGAAGAGCCATAAGGGAAAATGCACACATTTTCTGGACTGAGGCCAGATCCTCTGTCATGAGCCAGACCAAACTCCATGATTCATATATCATCAATAACAGATCCAGATAACACGTGTGCTTAAAGACGTCCCCACTGCCACCACCTTCATATGCCTTTAAGACCCACAAAGGGGTTGGGGAAGAAAGACAATGGCAATGGGGATCAGAGCACTAACTCACCCAAGAGGAGGGTATTGTTTACATTGCCACAGAAAAGGGAGAGTGAGGGGAGAGTTCATTCCAGGGTGCCAATCCTCGAGGGCAGTGGTCCTGCTCAGAGGACTTTGCTCCCCGTGATGACTGCAGAGCCAGCCTCACTTAGCTCAAGCTATGACGTCCTCTCCCTAGATGACAACGTTCCAGAACACAGCCCTGAAGCTACAGGAGAGTGGCCAGTCTGACCCGTCCACATGGAGGCAAACCAAGAAAAGAGTGCACCAGACTGACCATGAGAGCAAAGCCACAAAGTCCCTGAAGAGTCCTGATTATAGACTACTGACTCAGGAGGCCCTTGGCACCCCATCTCAACTGGTTGGGGGTGACTCACAATGGGCCCATGCTGAAAGACTAAAGGTGTAGCAGCAGTGGGTCTGTGAGGTGGGGTGGGGTGGGGGGTGTTTCTTAGACCACCCCATCCCTCACTGCAGGATTAGCAATAGGGACTTTTAGGATGCTGGCCTTTTGGACACAAATGGTGATGACCAAAAATGTGTTATTGGGTAAGGGGCACCCAGTACATGAAACTCTGAAAGGAAGGGGGACTGAATTGATGGATTACTATATGTCCTTCTCTCTGTTTAACAGAGAGATATTCTATGGTGTGTGTGTGTGTGTGTGTGTGTGTGTGTGTGTGTGTGTGTTTATCTAGACAATATGGGCATACAAGATAGGGAGGATAGACATTTCTAGGGAGACAGCAACTGCTTGATGTGACAGAACTATGGAAATCTTGTGATCTTTGTATGAGCTCCCAATAAAATGATTTTTTTTTAAGTGTAGAAGTAGAGGTTAGCCTGTCAATCAGGTCACAGCTGATGGGACTTCCTGTTGAGCCTGGTCTTCTCATAAGGAGGACACTGGGAACATCCTCCCTCTCTCTGCTTTTACCTTTCTGCGGATGCCCGTGGAGTCCTGGGTAAGCCCGGGAGATTCATCCACCACCACTGGATCCACAAGATGGTTCCCACCAGCCTGTGATCTTCCCGCATCAGTGCATGTGGCTTCACAAGTCTGAAGAGGGCTTTATGGACTAGAATTGGATTTATGGACTATGCTCAGACTTATGGACTTGATCTAGACTGGGCTGGCTGTTTCGCTGCCTATATAATTACCCCTTTGTGGGATCAAGACAGGACTTTTCCACAATTATATACTCCAAAATATTAAGCAAACTATTTACCAGTATTTGGTGTGGAAGTTAAGTTAG
>PVJH01027148.1:0-29071 GCA_004026705.1 Nesogale talazaci | reverse complement strand
TCTGAGATGGTCACTGGCAGGCTTGTAAACCACCAGACACCAAGCCACACAGCTGGGAAGTAGAGTTGAAGTCCTATGTATCATTAGACTAATTAACTGGGGTGGTTAATAAAACCGTGACCCTAAACCTCCAAACTAAGGAGACAAATCCCATGGTTTGATTGAACATTGGCCACTCAACAGCTACTCGTGTATGTATGTGTGTCTGGTTGTTGCAAATATATCCATCACACGGATTTTTATTACGTCAACTGTGTGTCAGTGTACAGCTCATTGACAATTATTACAGTCATCAGCTGTGTGGACCTACCCTTCATTCATGTGACTTCCCCATGATTTTAACCCCTTCCTCCCCCTATCCTAACCCCCACTCCCTCCTAGCCCTGGAAGATACTCACAAACTTTGGTCTCCATGTTAATAATTTGCCTTTTCCTGCCCCTATGAAAATACGTGAACACACACAATGGTTTTCCTTTTTGTGATTGGCTTATTTTGCTCTACATAATGTCTTTAAGCATCATCCGTACTGTAGCATGTATCAAGACTTCATTGCTATATGTAGGCAAACCAATAATAACATAGATCAAACAATACAAAAACAAAAAAATTGAAAGGAAAAATAAAAATATATATATATTCAACTGGTGCATGTGCATAGGTACAAATAAGAGATAAGAACTCATGACACACAAAATCCAGGAACAGGAATGGGAATGGTGATACCAGAAGGGTAGGGGAAAGGTGGGGAGAGAATGGGGAGGAAGAGGTAATTGACCTTGATGATCAATCTATAATCACCCCTCCACTCTCACCCAGAAACATCAGAAACCATGAGGGAAGGTTGACACTGATTGGTGTGAGATATGAAAATAACAATAATTCATAATTTATCAAGGGATCACAAGGTTGGGAGGAAGAGGAGCTGATACCAAGGGCTCAATAGAAATTAAATATCTAGAAAAGAATGGTGGCAACCTAGGTACAAGTATGCACATATGTACAAACATGCTTGATACAATTGATGTATGGATTGTTATAAGAGTTGTAAGATGATCCCCAATAAAATGATCTTTTAGCTGAGCCCTGGTGGCGCAGTGGTGTGCAGGACTGCGGCCCACTGGGATGGAGGTTCAATTCCAGCAGTGGCTCCACAGGAGCAAAGGCTGGGCCTCCTACTCCCACCACCAGAGGGCAGTGATGCAAAAAAAAATAAGATCTTTTAATTAAACAGCTTTTTAAAAGACAGACTTCACTGCTCTGACTGGCTAAGCCATGGTCTAGGATCTAGTATGGAGCTGGCGTGGATCTGTTCATCTGTGGGGGTGGAGGGGAACTCAGGTGGTCCCCATTGCTTCCTTTACTGCCGTAAAGAGTGCAGCACCGCCTGGGGGTGGAAGTGCTGGCTCTCAGGGAGGTTCCACTTTGGGTTTTTAGTGAGCTCTGTGGTCCAAAGTGACTGTGCCAATTTTGCATGCACTCTAGCAGTGGATACGCTCCCCCATTTCTCCCCTTCCTTGCCAACACGTGTTTTATAAACTTAGCCACCCTGGTGGAAGTGAAATCGTACCTCACAGTGCTTTCAATGTGAATCTCTGAGGGCTAGTGAGACTGACCATGCATTCATGTGTTTGGTGGCCACCGGAATGTCCTTCACCCATTTCACAACGGGATTGTTTTTATTGTTGTTACCCAAGTATGTATGTATGTATGCATGCATGTATGTATCTATTTATCTATATACCTCACACATAGGGGTTGTTCGATTGCTTTTGGCTATATGGTTTCTGAAGATATTCTCCCCGTGACTAACTTATCTTTCCATACACATGACAGCATTCTTTAAAGAACAACAACAACAACAACAACAAAATGTTCACTTCTATGAGGCTCCCTGGATTCATTTAGTCTTTTGCTATCAGTTCTTTTGTTATGACATTAGGTAACCCATTGTTGAGTGCTAGGCCTGATGTGAGTTACACCTGCGTGGTTCACTATGAATTTTAGGGCTTTAGGGTGCAGTTAGGCCTCTAATCCATTTTGAATTTGTCTTTGCGTACAATGTGAGGCAAGGATCTACTTCAATTTCCTGCATGTGAAAATCCAATTTTCCCTGCACCATTTGTTCAAGGGACTCCTCTTTCCCCATCAAAAGGACTTAGCACCCCTGTCAAAAACCAGCTGACCACAAATGTGCCGATTTATTTCTGGGCTCTCGCCTCTGGTCCCGGGTCTCGGTGTTTATTGCTAAGCTCGTCGCAGACTGTTTAGATGACTGTGGTATGCTAGGGGGTTTTCCATGACTGGTTTGTCAGAAGTAGCTTTTCAGGGTTTAGGATTAAAAGGGGTTCCCAGCACTTCTCTATCATCACACACTCCATTTTTAAAAATCATTCCATCCTCAAGACATGCTGGATGTTGCTCAATGGGAACTGGGTCTCAATGATGCTGACATTTGTAAAGGGCATTTCAAGGTGCACTGTGGATTTCGAGATGCAGTTCTTCTTTTCGTCATGTAAGCATCTGTGGAATGGAACAATCTCTTTGTACCCATATGTACATCCAGTTCATTCATGCAGTGAATCTTTTTGGAGAATGAACGACAATAGAGACTGGTTGTTCACGGGGCCGGAAGCTGCACGCTCTTGGGGCTTGCAGTGCCTGGATTATGATCCGTCCATTGGTGATCGGGGCGGGCGCTACAGAGAAGCACTGTCAAACAGAAACCCAGAGGTCTGCTCATGAAGAGTGGTGGGGGTCCTTGCGGAGATGACCTTGGAGAAGACCTGAGGTGGAGAGGGAGGGAGCAGGGGCTCAGGCAGAGGGAAGGGAAGCTGCACGCTCAAATGCAAGTTCATGTAGCCCTTTGTCAGGGTGTCTTTTTGCTGCTCCCTCTCAGAGCTAGCTGTTACGAACACGGCGAGGTCCTCCAACTAGAGTAATAGCTTATTCGCCTCGGTCTTTGGCTTCCTATTGCTGGAATAGAAATGCCCCAGGTGGGCGGCCATGGCCAATGGAAATGCATCATCTCCTGGAGTGGGAGGTGCCAAGCCCACAGTCAGGGGCTCTGGCTCTAAGGGAAGGCTCAGCTTCTTCCCTGGTGGCTCTGGAATAAGGTACTTGTTCAGCTTCTCTAGTCTTCTCCATCCTGAGAGCTCTCATGGCCCTAGCTATTGGCAGCAAGGTCAGGGGTTCAAATCCACCAGCTGCTCTGTGGTACAAAGAAGAGGCGATCTGGCCCATTAAGACTTACAGCCTTGGAATCTCTACTGAATAATTGGATCCCATGGGATGCCAGTGGGTTTTGTCAGGGGTTTGATGATTCTGTGTCTAATGTGTTCTTTTTTTATGCCTCAAAATCTCAAAGGGGGTTTAGATGTAAGACAGACTTCACTGACATACCCTTAAGAGGTACCAAAGAAACCCCATTCCTAATGAGACTTATAGCCCATTGGTATAAAAACCGCCAACCTGATACCAGTGAAGTAAAAAGAGGGAACTGATGACAAGGATCTACATGTGGCCTCCTCTCTGGGGCATGAACAACAGGGAAGTGGATGAAGGATATGACAAAATAATAAGTTACAAATTATTGAGGTTCATGGGGGAGGGGGTAGCAGTGAGGAAGGGGAAATATGAGGAGCTGATACAAGGGCTGTAAGTGGGAGGAAAATGTTGTGAGAACGATGATGGCAACAAGTGTGCGAATGTGCTTTGCATATAATGGTTGGATGGATAGACTGATGGAATTGTAGGAACCCCCAATAAAATGATTTAAAAACAACAACAACACCAAGGGAGGTTGCTCCAAGGCTGTACATCTTCAGTGAAGGACACTGCCAGGTCCCCCTTGGAGCTGACTTAAGCTCTGGGCCACCCACATGTGTTTATCCGCAGGACTACCAGGGTTAGGGCTATCCATACATATTCTTAGGAGACGATATTCAACCCTGAGCAGCCTGGTGTTCCCAGAGTGAGAAAATAAAATGACCGAGCATTTGGCCTGAGAGGAGGGGTGAGTATTCAAACTCACTGCAAGGCAGCCTCCAGCCAGACTCTCTGGAGAGCACTGGAGTTATCTCAGACCGAAGCGTCCGGTGACAACACCCGCTCAGCTGAGCTCAGCCCAGAAGTGAGATCCCCACACCACGAGCCATGCCCCACTCCCCCACCCCCCACCTGGGGCTCCTGGTGGGAACCAGGGGAACCTCCTGGTCTGTTGTCCTCCCAGTCTGGGGACCAGCGCAGCTATTTCTTGCTATTTGCAGGGGTCTAGCCGAGTGGGCCGTGTGAGCTTTCGAAGAATGGGCTCGTAACGTGTTTACATATTGTCCGCCTGCTTACGTTTCCTTTTGTCTGGTCAGAAGGGCACGAAGCAAGGGATGGACAAAACCCTGGGATGGGCCCCTGAGTCCTGCCTTCGACCCACCGATGTTCACGAGCCCAGGGTGGTGACGGGAGCCATGACTCAGGCTCAGTGGGCAGAGGGCAGCAGGCTGGAGATGGGGACGCAGAGATGTCCCAAAGAACAGGCTCCGTACAGCTAAGCTCATTGCCAAAGCTGCGTGCCCTGGGCGCAGTGGAGGCAGGGCCCAACTGCTGACTGACAGGCCTTCTGCTTGAACCCTGCAGCGCCTCCCCAGGAAAGCGTGCGCAGCCTGGGTCTGTACAGATGGCAGCCTCCCAAGCTCTTCCGAGCATCCTATTCTGTCCTCCAGGGTCCCCGCAAGTCCCCTGCCCACAGAGCAGAGACAGGTGTGACTGCCATTGCTTGGCTGAGTTCCTACACCAGGATGTCCCCTGCCCTTGATGCGCTGGGACAGGAGACAAGTCACCTTCAGGCCTCCGTACCAATTCCTACATCCAGTGGGAGCCTTTGTCCCAAGGTGGCACGCATGGTTTGTGCTCAGGTATTGCATGGAAAGTTAGCAGTTCAAAGCTACTCAGTGGTGTCATGGAAGAAAGTCCTGGTGGTCCTGCTTCTATACAGACTGTGGCTGTAAGGTGCCATCCAGACGCTTCTGACCCGTTGCAGAAGGACACACTGCCCGGGCCTCCTGTCCCTGTGCTCCATTTGGCCCACCGGTGTGGCCCCTGTGTCAACCCATCCATCTCTTTGAGGATTTCCTCCCATCTGCCGCTCTTCCACTTTCTCAAGCACGAGATCCTTCTCCAGGGGCTGGTCTCTCCCAACAACCTGTCCCACCACTGTTGCCTCAAAGGAGCACTCTGGCTGTACTTCTTCCGAAGCATTTTTGTTTGTCCTGTTGGCAGCCCATGGTGCTTCCAATATTCTTCTCCATCATCATTCAGCTGCATCAGGTCTTTCTCTGGTAATACCCAACTCTCACCCACATAGGAGGCAATTAAAAATACCATGATTGGGGTCTGGCACACCTCAGTCTTCAAAGTAACATCCTGGCTTCTTCATACTCGATAGAAGTCTTGGGCAGCCGATTTACCCCATGCAATATGTCTTTTGGTCTCGATGGCTGCTTCCGTGAGCATGGTTTGTAAATTCCAGCAAGACCGTAGTCTTGACATCCATCTTTTATCATGCTACCTGTTGGTCCAGTTCTCCACTTAGCAGGATGTTACCTCTTGGTCCAGTTGTGAGGACTGTGAGTGAGGATTGGAGTTTTCTCTACACTGAGATGGAACCTGTTCTGAAGGTGGCTGCATGATCTACTGCAAAGATCACAGCCAAGAAAACCCCCTCGCATTTAGGTCTACTCTGGCTTGAAGGCGATGGGGTTTGGCTTTGGGTTTAGTGTGGGTATAAATGTATGGTTACGAGCATAACTATCTTCCTTATCTGATTCCCATATTCTAGAAATTGCCTGATATGGGAGAGCAGACAAGGGTAGATGCTACCAGAGAACAGGTTGGTGTGTGTGTGTGTGTGTGTGTGTGTGTGTGTGTGTGTCCGAGGTGGACGGAGGAAGAGAGTGGTCAGTGAAGCTTTTAGAACCCCATGTTTGGAGAAGAAAGGGAGAAGAAGCCCTGGGGAAGGAGGTGAGCCTGGGGTTTTCAGTGTGGGGCCAAGGGCTCTCTCTGTTCCACCTCCCCATCCCTCCCTCCCACAATACAGCCAAACTCACTGTAACAAGTCATTTCTGACCCACAGCAGCCCAATTGGGCAGGGTGAAAATGCCCCCAGGGGTTTCCAAGACTGTAACTCTTTCACAGAGTAGAAAGTCTTCTCTCTCTCCAAGGCAGCTGGTGGTTTCAAACTGCTGACACTGTGGTGAGCAGCGCAACGCTAACCCACGACACCAACACCGCAAAAGCGCACCATAAGATTCTGATTGACGAGATGTTGATGCCGGCAAGGGCCTCCTGCATTGTGTTCTTCAGAGCCTATTTCTCAAGGTAAGGAAGAAGTCTTCCTTGTGAAGAAACGCCAGGGAAACACGTGAATGAAAAACCCTCACGTGTGCCTGAGTGTGCACGCACACATGCCGATGGGTACAGGGGCCTGTGCACACTTACCTTATGGGAATCCACCTTCGGTTTGGCGGAGATTTCACTTATAAAAAGAATACCTTTTTGATTGAGAGCCCTGAAGAGATGAAGTGTTACTCTGTTGAGTATAACTGAGAGGCCCCACAAGCCCAGGCTGTGGCTGCCAGAGAACTTCTATTTCCAGACGAAAAGACCCAGCCTTGAGCCCACAGGTGAGAAACAGTCAGCCTTGTGTTCCCACTCCTCACCACCCAGACACCCTGGAGCCCCAGGCACCCGGTGGACACTTGCTCCTTCTTCCAAGCAGCCATGACTCAGGCCTCTCTCCACTAGCCTAGGGGCCATGAAACACGACAGGAAGGAGTGCTATCTATCCAGCAGGGTTCCTCCCTGACTCGTGAACCACTGTCAAGCTGACTCTGCAGGGCCCTGGAGGATGGGAGGAGAGATGACCTCTCTTTGTCATTCCCTTTGACATGGGTCTCACTGCCACGGGGTCAAAATCCACTCACAGCGCCCCCTACAGGACAGGGCACAACTGCCCCTCAGAGTTTCTGAGACTGTCACTTTTGACAGTCTTTCTCCCTCAGAGCAGCTGGTGGTTTCAAACTATGGACCGTAGCTAGCAACCCAATGTGAAACCATTATGTCACCAAGGGAGGGAGGGGTCTTGATGGCACAGGGGTTACCAACTGGGCTGCTAACCACGGGACCAGCAGGCGTTTGAAGCCACCAGTGACTCCGCAGGAGACAGATGGGGGCTGTGTCCTCCCATCGAGAGTCATAGTGACCCTACAGGACAGGGTGGAGCAGGTCCCCAAAGTTTCAACGATGTGTCAGCATCAATTTCATGGTTTCCTAGAGGAGCTCAGATGCCCTGAGTCCCATGATACAAAGCACTGTTAAGTCAGTAGGCCTCACTGATGGTGCAGATCTGCTGCAGAGGCTCGTACACCTCCTATCACAACCCATCCGTCCGTCCATCCATCCATCCATCCATCCATCCATCCATCCATCCATCCATCCATCATGCCAAGTGCATTTGTACATCTGCTGCCACCCTCATTCTCAAAGCATTTGCTTTCTACTTGAGCCCTTGTTATCCCCTCCCTCCTCACCCCCTCATAAGCCCTTGATAATTTCCATGTGATTACGATTTTGCCATGTCTTACACTGTGCAAACATCTCTCTTCACCCACTTTTCTTTTGTCCTTTCCCCCAGGGAGTGGGTTATATGTAGATCCTTATTACCAGTCCCCCCTTTCTACCCCACCTCCCCTCCACCCTCTCTGGTATCACCACTCTCACTACTGGCCCTAAGAGGTTCACCTGTCCTGGACTCCCTGGGTTTCCAGTTCCTATCTGTACTAGTGTACATCCTCTGATCTAGCTGGATATGTAAGGTAGAATTGGGATGATAGTGGGGTGGGGGAGAGCATTTAAGAACTAGAGAAATGTTGTATGTTTCATCATTGCTATATGGTACTCTGACTAGCTAGTCTCTTCCCTGTGGCCCTTCTGTAAGGGGATGTCCAATTGCATACAGGTGGACTTTGGGTATCTACTCCACACTCCCCCTCATTCACAATGATATGATTTTTTGTTCTTTGATGCCTGATACCAAATCCCACTGACACCTCATGGTCACATATGCTGGTGGTGCACTTCTTCCATGTGAGCTTTGTTGCTTCTCAGCTAGATGGAGGTTTGTTTATCTTCAAGCCTTAAAGACTCCAGACTCTGTATCTTTTGTAGCGGGGCACCATTAGCTTTCTTCAACACATTTGCTTATGCACCCACTTTGCCTTCAGCAAACATGTTGGGAAGGTGAGCATCATGGATTACCAGGTTAGTAGAACAAAATGTTCTTGCATCGAGGAAGTACTTGAGTGGAGGCCCAATGTTCATCTGCTACCTTAATACTAAACCTATAAATAGATGCACATAGATCTCTTTCCCCATCATATGTAAATACATTTACATATGCACATACCTGTATTTATACATCTATAAATTGGGCTGCAGGCTTTAAGGAAACAGACCACTAGGTCTTTTCTTCCAACAAGATACTGGTGGTGAATGAAAACCACGAACTGTTAGGTGAGGAGCAAGGCTTTCGCCACCCAGGGATGTCCTATGCCTGTGCTAAGAGACCAAGAGATGGGAGAGGGGCATAATTAGAGAGGAACATCATGCCCAGGAGATAGCTGACCTGGGGGCTGCCCACAGTTTTGTGGACGCACCTGAGACAGGATCTCTCTCTGGACAGCCTGTGTTTCTCTTCATACTGCTGATGGACTTCCATAAGATGGGCAAGGAACTGGGTTTTCAAATTAAGCAAACTTTTCAGATGCATGACTGGCAATTGCTGGCAAGAGTTCCTCCCCAGATCCACTCAGGCAGACAAGAATCCACTGCTAAGATGGAATATTGGGTCCCAAGGCCTACAACTACCTCCTTTGGGCATGGTTGAGCTCCCCAGGTGTGAATGTTCTTAAGTTACTGAAGCCAGAAAGGTTGTAAAACCAGTTGACCAATGGCCAGTGACTCCATTCCATTCATAGCTGTGACCTTTTAGAAGTTGGTCGCCAGGTCTTTCCTCAGAGGCACATCTGGGTGTGTCCTAACTGCCAACCTTTTAGGTAGTAGGCTGCTGCTTTACCCAGGCACTCTAGAAGGGCAGGGGAAGCATCTGCGGGAGCTCCCTGAGCACACACAGGGGGCAGCTGAGATTTGTGAGGTGAAGGGTCTCAGCCAAGGTCACCCAGGGTGAGCCGGAAGAGCCCAGCCTCGAAGCCAGGAGTTTTGTCTCCAGGGTCCCTTGTGCAGGCGTTGGGTTAGCTATCTTGAGCTGCCCGGGGCCTGGGAGTTGGGTGGTTCTGTGAGCCTGTAGTTTTCAAGCCCTGTTTTCTGTAAGTCAGAGGAACTAAATCGCCGGTGTGTTTCTCTTTTTCATTACAAAAGTCATCTCTATTTTATTTATATTTTGCAGCGAGAGGATTTAAATCAAATGTGCTAGGGCGCAGAGGAAATTTGACCTGAATGAGGGCTTTTGTAGCAGAATGCGAGCCAACAGATACTTATTTGCTGCCTTCTCAAGGCCAGGAACATCGAAGTACCAGGGACCCATCAATACATCTTTCATAAGGGCTTCTCTGCACAGTGAGGTGGAAAATCTTTCCAATGACTCTGGCCCATTTGTAACTTTGCCCTGAATAAAGGAAGGATTGATCGGGGCTTGGAAAGCTTCCATCCCTGGGGCCTTCCTGCACCCCAGGAGGCAGAGTCTACAAACGGAATTCAATTGGATAATTGCTCTTGGAGAAAGGCACAGGAGGGGCCATGATGAGCGGGCAGTGAAGGGTTAAATGTCCCTTGCCTCCCTCTGCTCATGTCTGCAGAGGGACAGATCCTCAGAGTCTCCAAAAGGGAGAGAGACGTCCACGGCAGCACGGGGAAGAGCCATGGATGCAGGTGAGACCCGCTTCCTAGTGGTGGACAGGACACAGCTGGCAGATGGCAGCTTCACCTGGTCCATCAACCAGTCCCTTCATGTCTCTTCAGAACCTCGGAGGGGTGCATGGAGTGGGGGTGGGGTGGTCGGGGCTCGAAGACTCTGGAAGTTAAGAGAGGAGTCCATCCTCTGTACCCATCCCACAACCCAAACTCCAAAAAAGGTGCTGAGGTTGGAACCGCTCTGCTGGCTGGGTCACCAGGAGGCCTGCGCTAAGGCTGAGCATGACCAGCTCGCCTTTGAGTTGGAGATCTTCTTCGAAAAGTTCACCAACACAAACCTTACGGATGCTGGCGGAACCTTGTTCAGCAGAGCTGGAAGGGGATCACTGGGTTGGAAGGGGTTCAATGCCCACAGTGGTTCAAGGTGGTGCAAAACCAGGCAGGCTTTCCCCTGTTGACCATGAGCCAGCTGTAGGTTAGAGATGCAGCAATCCAACTGAGGACATTTTCGAACAAGGTCACAGCCTTGACTCCTTAGGCCTTCGACGTAACTTTCTGGGGCATAGGACTCAAGTCACAACAGTCCACTATGGAGGTTCCTGAGATGGCCCCATGGGTTCTTGGCCGGATAATTCTCTGCTGGGGCCTGTCCCCTGAGTCGCAGGTCCTTAGCAGTTTCTTTGGCCTCCGCATATCAGATGCCAGTACTAGCCCTCGCCTTTCTCGGGGTGACAACTAACAAAGTCTCCAGACATGACTAACTGTCCCCTGGGAGGCCCGACTGTTCTGCCTGAGCAGCCCGGGTTTAAAATCTACAGCCATGCCTCGGCAACAGTGGGCCCTTGACCAACGCTGGCTGGATCCAGGCTGAGGGTCCTGCTCTCCCTCTTAAGTGGCCTCGGCTGCTTCCCCCAGAGCACGGGTGTGATCCACTCTGTTTCTCAGGACAACGCAGAGATAAGGGGAGTCCTGGGTGAGAAGCTGTCTGACCAGTCCTGAAGATTGGGGACTGTGAGGCAGTAAAATGTTGCTCAGGCTGCTTCCTGGGAGGGGTCCTCGGGAAGCCCCCCTCCCCCCGCCCACCCATCCCAACGGTTCAATGTTGCTGAGCCCCAGCCGCAGGGAAGGTGAAAGGCTCTATGCAGTGTGTTTGTGAGGGTCTTGGTCCCCTGGGGTCCTCCACCCTCTTCTTCCAGCCCCAAAGCACGGCCACCCGGACCCGTCTCATGTGTCATGACTGGTCCCTCCACCAGAGCAACTCTTAGGAAAGACAAGCTAGCTTTGCTTATAACCCTTGCATCTCTCTCCTCTCTCAGGGCAATGACCCCAGTTCCCAACTGCCAGCGAGGCCCTTTGAGGCCTCTCCCCTGTTCTAGAAATCCACCCCCCCCCCCACATCGGGTCATCACCCACCCTGCTCAGATGACATTCTGGGACACTTCCCCAACTCAGCTCATCTCCGCTTCAATGCCACGTCTGTCAGGAAAAGGACCACACGTCCACTCCCTTCACTGATGGCAGCTTGCAGGCCGCTCCTCTGAGCCCGTGACTGATGGCTGTCTCCCCCAGAGACACGTGACCCGCCCTTGGGCCAAGGGCGGGCGAGAGCCCCAGCTGCTCAGGCTCCCAGTCCATCTTGGCTCTGACTGAGGTCCAGTAAGCATCACAGGAAAAAGGAATGCATAAAGAGGGGTTAGGGGAGAGGAGCCAGCTTCCAAGAGGAAGAGGTTCCCTTTCAGGGATCACGGCCTATGACTCCCTTCCCGGGCATTGTGAACAGATCTGGGAGGGCAGCAGAGGCACATGGGCCGGCTGGAGACCCCCCTCTTCCCTCTCTCCATCTTCTCCCTTCCCTTTCCAGTCCATCTGTCCCTGTCACAATTCAAAGTCTCAAAAGCCCTAGGGAACAGCTCAACACTGTCCTGACAGGGGCGGCAGTGTAGGGCCTGGCATCATCTCCATGGCAGTGCCAATGCGCAAAGTTCAGATGCCTAGGCCTGCGTCCCTTCATGGGGGAGCCCCCCCAAGGGCTCAGACTCTCTGAGGGGCTTGAGGCAGTCCTCCCCTGCCCTCTCCTGCACCTGCCTATGGCCGTGAACCATCTGCTCATCCCAGCACCCTACTGTTCTTATAGGTAAGGAGGCCTCAGGAGGAAAGAGTGATTGATCCAAGGCCACATGGCTGCAAGGGGGAGGCTGACAGCTGTCACTCAAGAAGTCCAATTCCAAGGCAACATGGCTGCTGAGTGTCAGCACCCAGGACAGACTCGGGGCATCCGCAGTGCTTTGGGGGGTGTCTGGCTCAGAAAGGGGTTGTCGGATGCCAAGTCCCCTGGCAGAGATGGAGCGTGGAGAGGAACTGGGGGGAGGCATGGTCTCCGAGGGTGGGGGGCCATGCTGGTTCTGTCTCAATGGACACCAGTCATTTCAACCCCAAGCTCAAAGGCGTGCCTGTCTGCTCAGGCTGTCCCCAGGTACCCACCCGGCCCGGGATGTTCGCACCACCGGCTGGGCTGCCTGCCAGCACCAGCAGCAGACTAAGACCCGCTGTTCTGCCCCTGCCCTGGTGCCCTGGCAGCCCCACAGTGGCTTGCTTGTGAGGCCAGAAAGTGGGGGCTTGCATCCGAGGCCTCAGCTGACCTTTCTGGGCCCCAGAACCAAGGGAGGGGAGACAGTGACCGTGGCACCTACCTACCAAATGGAAATGCCCTGCTCAGCCCAGAAGCCCCTCGGCCTGCAGCTGCCCTAGGCCCACAAGGTGCCCTCACTGCCATCACCGATAGCATCTGGTTCTTTGGATGAGAATGTCTCCTGCCTACAAATATGTAGGGGTGGTCTACCTGCATGGGCAGGGGCTTTGCAGACACACCGACTGCTCCCAGGGCCATCTGTGCCACAACAATGCTGTAGGCGTAGTTGGGGCAAATAAAGGTTTCTGTTCATAAATAAAGCAAAAACCAAAAAACCCCTAAAATAACAGAATGAAGCCACCACCGTCGTGCTGACTCAAATCCCTGGCAAGCCCATGGGTCGTATCAGAGGGGATGGGCTCCACCGGGGTGTCTCAGCTGTGAACACCATGAAGCGGGCAGCCCGGCCTTCTGTCTGTGGGGCCAAGGGGTGCCCTGGGTAAGTTGCATGACCCAGGATCCCTCTTTGCTTTCATTAGTCGGAAGATTGTTAAAATGTTCCTCTTCTTCTAAGTTCAAGAAGTTCCACAATGGCCTTGAGCCATTTGCTGTGGCCTGGCCAAGACAGTCAGCGAGGGCCCTTGGGGCCGACAAACTGCCCCACCCTCGGGTCTCCCCACCTTGATCTGCTTGGCTAGATCAAGTGTCCAGCCCCTCAACGGCTAACTGACAAGACTACGAAGTGGGGATTGGGATTGAGGAGTGGGAAGGTCATGGGCCTCCTACTTTTTAGAGGGGTTGCTGGGTGGTCCGAATGGACCACCTCTACGAACCAGAGGCCCACGGTTGGGAGTCTACGAAGAGGTGCCCACTTCTGAGAGACCATGTAGTCCACCACCGATGTCCTTGGTCTTGCTGGTGAATCACCGAATTCCATGATGAATCAGGGGTCCCTGACCCAAGCCATGGTCCTCGCAACCTACATACACACACACGCGCACACACACACACACACACACACACACGCTGAGTAACGGACCAGGTTTAATGCGTTTGAATTGCAGTGTTGGTAAAGAAGAGAGGATGTACCACCATCTCAGAAGAAACACAAATGGAATGTTCCCCGGAAACGAGAAGGGCGAGACCCTGCCTCCCTCACTTCGGGCAGGACAATCCGGAAAGACCACCCCCTAGAAAAGCCCATTCCCTATCAATATGCTCAGAAAAGCTGAGGGCCAAGGAAAACCAGGTACCCCTCCATGAGGTAGGTTGACACCACAATCTCCACAGCGGGCTCTGGGGGAACCAGGATCATGAAGGAGGTGCCGGGCAGGCCAGCAACTTATCCTGCAATGTGCAAGGTCCCCGGGTTTCAGAGAGGACCCAGCAGAACCACCAACAGGAGGGAGACACACACGGACTTAGCCTCGCATTAGAAACTGGAAGCCCACTGAGGCTTGTCCAAGGTCACACAGCCATGGGGCCCACGTCTGGCTTTCAGATTGGGACCTTTGGACCTTTGCATCCAATTCCTCTGGACTCAAATAACATTTGGGTCTGGTCCTGTCTCTGCAGGCTTCCCCAGGTACAATAGAACAAAGCACTGCCTCGTTGCTGCCTCTCTGTCTTTACCAAGCATGATGTCCTCTTCCAGGGACTGGTGACATATCCAAAATATGTGAGACCAAGTCTTGCTACCCTCTTTTCTAAGGCACACTCTGGTGTGCTTCACCAAGACAGTCTTGTCCATTCTCTGGTCACAAACAAACAAACCAAAAATCAAACTCACTGCCATCCAGTTCACACAGACTCATAGTGCCTGTGTTAGGGACACACGTTTATGTATAAAAAAAAACTTTATATCAAAGAACAACAGTATATGGAGAAAACATCCCACCCCTGTCCAGGTCAAGTCCTTAAGTCTGGTATTAGCCAAGATGCCCGATACTAGTCCAACAATTCCTCTTCACACTCACACAGCACATACAATGATGTCGAATGCAGGTAGATCAGAGGCTAGTGGGTGGGAAATCTTGTGGACCCAGTGGCGGGGGGAGCATCTCAGCGCTGGTGTGTTGCTCTTCCTGTTCTCTGAGCGTGTCTCCTCATCAGGAAGGGAAAGCAGAGGGAGAGTGTGGCCCACCTTCAGGGAGAAAGAGAGGAAGCTCCCAGCATCTTCATGAGAAGGCCACGCCCAGAAGGCGTTATCAGGCTGTGACCTGATTGACAGGCTAGGCCCCACCCCTTCACTCTTCATAGCCTCAAGTTGACAGGAGATTATTTAACTACTACAGAGAAACTATGGGACAGACTAGAACTGGTCCTGTGAGTTTCCAAGACTATAATCCACCATAGGACTAGAAAGCCTTGTCTTTCTCCTGTGGAGGTCCCCTCTTGCCCCCCTGTGGTTTTGAACTGCTGCTGTTGTGGTTAGCAGCCCACCTCACAACCACTACGCCCGTCACCAGGGAGGGCTCTCTTTGCCAGCTCCACAATTCACAGGCATTCATTCTTCCCAGGCCTCCCTTACTCACGGTCTAACTTTCCCTGCTATTTCTCACCACCCACAGCACAAACTCTTCTGCCCGGAGCACACACCCTTTATCTGATCAACATTTCCAAGGCTGTGGCAACCCTACAGTGGACACCATAGGAAATGAAGCTTATTTTTTGATGTCACACAGAGAAGAGAGGATTACACACACCCCTTGGGCTCTGAGAGTGGGGGTTATGGGCAGTGTGTGTTTACAGAGCTCCAGCCAGCCAGTGGCGGTGCCAGCCGGCGGCATGGGAGTGGTGAGCATCCAGTCTTCCATGTAGATCCCCCAGTCAGGCGAGGACACGGAGGCTGGAGTGCTCATGGCTGAGGCTCAGCTTTGCTTCTGCTTGTCTGGCCTGGATAAAGAGCCGATGACCCCAAGCTTAAGCACTTAGCTGCTCAGCCAAAAGGTCTGCGGTTTGAATCCCCCAGATAGAAACCATAGGGGATAGGTCTGTTGTGTCCCAGAGGTGTGGGATCAGAGGGGCGGGGGTCAGTGGTGGGGGCTTCTGCCTGGCTTGGTGAGTGAGAGGATTTTAGGGTACGCTGATTTCACACCGAAGATATCATTGGAAAGAACGGACTTCTAAACCCAAGCCGGGGCTCTCTCTGTGGCAGCCGATGAAATGCAGTGTGATTCCCAGATTCCCAGTGTCCACCTGGTGCCAAGATGTCCAGTTCCTTCCAGCCGTGGCTTCTCCTTGGATCGTCTGATTGGATGTGCATACCTCAGAGATGCACACCAGATCCACCCGAGTCAGTCACGATGCCGGCAGCAGGTATGCACGGCGTACACGGTCAGTGCCGGGTGCTGAATGTATTCTTCACCTTCCCTGCTGCTTTGTGGTCAGCACAGACGGACTCCACAGGATGGCCCGAGTGGTCCTTCTAGATCTAACCGCTGCCCACATCTCTACGATTTTCTCCCCTTAGCATTTCGATTCAGCCAGGGCTTTCCTCCGGGAGACACACACACCGCAAGAAGCTCATTCGGACCGAGTGCCTTTGCCCAGAGAGCGCCTTCTGCTGAAACCACCCTCGCCGTGTCTTCAAAGCAGCTGTACAGGACGCCCCATCCCTCATAGCCGGGCTCCTCTATCGCCCCCTCACAGCAGCCATGATCCAGCTCTCCACCCAGACTCTTTAAGTCACCTGATTCATATGTTTGCTCATGTGTTGCTGACAGTCCCTTCCTCTCGACAGAGCACAGTGAGGCCTGGGCCTCACCATGCCAGCCTGCTCTCATGCACTAGAATGTGCCAGTGCGCGAGCCTGTTGTTGGGTGTCCTGGGGTCGGTGCCGGTGTGCAGCAGAGCGAAACACTTTCCGAGGGTCCTCCATCATCCCTTCACCGGCTGTGTCTGAGCCCTTGGTGCCAAAATGGCCTTCCCCCTTTTCACAGATGTTCCACTTTCCCAGGCACGAGGCCATTTTCTAGGGCCACGTCTCCGCTGGGAATGTGGCCCAGGTGCGTGATACAGAGTCTTACCATCCTCCCATCCAAGGGGCTTCCTCGCTAAGCTGCTTCGACTACAAACCATTTGGTCTTCGGTTAGTCCAGGGTCCTTCCCATCTTCTTCACAGCACCATCATCTAAACACACAAATGTCCCCGCCCTCCCCAGGGGTCCTCCTTGCTCAAGGTCCAGCACTGAACATACCGGGGCTCAGGCAGACATGGAGGAGTGCTGGAGGGCAACGTGGGACTCGGCAATGAGAATGACCAGCTACCAGCTGCTGATGAAGAAGTACAAATCCACTCTGGCACCTCAGAAGGAAACCTGTGTGAGTCCGGGTAGACTAGAGAAACAAAATTCACAGAGACGCCTATGTATATAAGGGAGAGATTTATACACAAGAGGAATGGAAAGCGTCCCAACCCAGTCCAGTCCAAGTTCACAAGTCTGATATTAGTCCACATGTCTGACACCCATCCACAAGTCCTCTTCAGACTTACGGAGCACATGCCATGATGCCAGGACCGTCACAGGGCAGTGGGTGCAGTCTTGTTTATCAATGGTGGTAGAAGCATCTCAGCGCTGACAGGGGCCTCTCCGTGGCTTCTCAAACATCTCAGCACTGGCAGGAGTCTCTACATGGCTTTTCTGGCTTCGGAGGTCTGGTTCCATCAGGATAAGCTCATGTGGCTTCTCTCCCACGATGTCTCACAGGGAGGCAGTCTCGTGTCTTGTCAGTAGAGTGTCTCCATGGGACTGAGTCTCCTCCAAGGGGGAAATACATCCAGATTTCCCAGAATTCTCAGGAGAAAGTCATGCCCACATAGACGTCTCATTGGCTATCTCCAGATTGACAGGCTAGACTCCACCCTTACACTCCCAATCCTGAAATTGACAGGTGCTTGCATGACTGCCACAAAACCTCTGGCAACCTACATCCAAACCTTCAGCCACTGGAAACTGCAGCACATAGTCAGCAGCTGTGCACACGAACCTTGTGCACCACTCCTCCTCTGTGGAAATAAAGAGCAGGAAAAAGAGCGAATTCCTCTCTTCCTCAGGACCTTTGCACATGCTATTCCCTCAGCCTCGCATACCCTTCCTTTGGACACCCTGTCCTGCCATGTGCCATCGGCCATCCTCTCTGGGACATCCTCCCAGATCAAATGAGTAACCCGTGAAGGTCAGTGACTGGCACTGCACTGTGCTGTGTGTGGGCAGGGGCTGGGCCTGCCCTCTTCAACACTCCGAGCTAGCATGGTGCCACACCGCACAAGCTGGTCCTCTGTGAGACCATAGGGCTCAAGGTGTGGAGCTGAGCATGGGAGGCCAATACCACAGACTGGCTGGTGCCAACCTAATCCTTTTCACCCTCCTCAGAGAGGGGCAGAGCTGTCCAGACCGGTTCCAACCAAATGACCTTCGTCACAGGGCAGCCTCTGGGGCAGAACTGGCAGGCGGGCATCAGCCCGCGCCCAGCAGCCGTCTCTGCTTGATGGTGGCTGGTCTTTATCATTTTCCAATCAGCACTGGTTGAGTTCTAATTGATTCTCTATGATATCCCTCTCCAGAAGGGAGAAGAGCCTCTGTTTACTGGGGCAGTGCATAGAGGACAGGCCTTTTCTTCCTGCTGTATTTAATGCTGCTGCTAATCACGGAGATTAGACTAAAACAATTACAACAGCTAATTAAAGAACAATGCGCTTTTTGGCATCTTCACGCAGACGGCCCCACTGGGAATTCCTAACTCGGGCAAAGCAGGGATAATTAAAACCCCAGCTCGGCACTCCCCACTCCGGCAGCTGGATCACGCTGATTAAACTGCAAATAAAACACACGAAACCAACACTTTGTAGTCTATCCAATTTCACTTAAAAGGGCTTTTAACTGATTCATAAACAGAGAAGCCGTAAACAGCAAATTATTTAACTGAAACTAGTTATTTCGTCACCTCTGTGTGCTTTATGCCCAGCGCTGGACTTGCGCGTGGAGCCCAGAAGACATCAGCCCAGGAGCCACTCCAAACACTGGTGCCAGAGGCTGTGTGTGTGGCCACGGGTCCCAGCTGCCGCCACCACCACCACCACCACCACCACCTCCACTACCACTGGCTTTTATCTGAGCGAGGTACCGAGCAGGCTCAGTCCACAGCCCGCAAATGCACAGGCCCGCCTGCGGCTGGCCCTCCACTGCCTATCAGAGGGTGTCAGGCAGAGGAGACATGGCCAACGATGTCTGCTCTGCTCATCCTTAGGTGCTCCCCCGTGGGCCTCCAGTGCATGGCAACCCAGCCCATCCAAAGGGAACCCCGCCGGCCCTGGCCCTGCACCAGCCAGCAAGTGTGCACGTCGGACCAGCTCCGGCCCTGGGCTTCCACTGGCAGGTGCAGAACACCAGACCTTTCTTCATTGCCCCTCTTCATCTGGAAGCTGGGGGGTGGGGTGATAGCTCTGTGAGAGCTTCCACGACACACCCATGATGGCTGTGCAAGCAGCAGGTGCCCTGACCAGGAATCGAACTGGGAAACGGAGAAGCCTCCCACTGCCCCAGCACTGCTCCCCACCCCGGACTGACACTGCTATGAAGGAAGGCAGAACTGAACTCGCCAAGGGAAATCTCTACAGGCTGCTGTGCGTGGGTGCCCCCTCCCCCAGCTGCCAAGTCCCCTGCGTTCCTCAGCACAGACCATGACCCGCACTCTGTAATAGGCACGGCCCGTGGGTCAGACTCTGAGAAGCCCTTGTTCGAAGGATGGCACCTACTGGTTTGGGAATAAACTTCATCACACTCGTAATATTCTATGTCACATGCCCACCTCCGGTGTTTGTGGGTAAGTGGGCATTCAGAGGCAAGTAAACATCAAACAGAAAGACCAGAAAGACACGTGTCAAGGATTCCAAGGGGGACCCTTTCTCTCATCTCTTTTCTGTTCTTCCTCTCGCCTCCCCCCAACTTTTAGCCCCCAAAGACAAGGGAAATTATGTCTCAAAGACAACTCCATCTCTGAAAAGCATTAATGTTTCATCATCAGACCACTGGATAATTATTTATACATCATTACTTAGGTTATAATTAATTGCTCCAAGTTGTTCATCCGTAGCTAAGAGCTTGGTTGCTAACTGAAAGATGGGTGATTCGAACCAGCTACAGCTGCCTGGAAGGAAGATGTGCCATCAGTTTCCAGAAGGATCGAGTGCCTCAGGAATCTTAGGGGTCACTGCCACTGTCTCCCTGGGTCACTATGATTAGGGGTTGGCTCCGCAAGAGGAGGCTCACCATGCGGCTTGAGAAAGGTCTAGCAATCCACTTCCTCCAAACAGTCCATGGAAACTCTCTGGGTTACAGGTGGGCACTGGTCTGCAACTGATAATGAGGGCAGTGCATGCTGGGTCCCAAGTGTTTCTATTGCGCATGCTGCTAGGGGAGCCGGGGCAGCCAGTGACGTCAGTCACATCATTTCGCAACAGTTCGGAAGCCACCAAGGGGATTCCGCACCACCACCAGAGTGATGCCGACAAGGAATGCCCCGTGATGTCAGAAGACGCGTCTGCAGTCTGAACGACAGCACCCTGCCGGTAGTCAGCCATTCATGACCTCGGAGAACAGCTGGTTCGTACGACGGAATCAAACCCTGCTCAATGCCACACAAAGTCATTCACCCGACGAGGACTTGGCATCAGCTAGGATAAGTGCAAATGTTTGGAAGAGAAGATGGGGAGACGTAATAGCCAATGCTGCCCTGTGGTGATTTTTTTAATTTCCTTTTCCATATTTGCCATCAAGAGAGTGTAATGCACACACACACACACACACACACACGCAGAGGGGGGGAAATGCTGTTCACATTTTTAATTCAAGGAAACTGCAAATATATGTGAAAGAATTTTCTTATCCTGGAACCATTAATAAGGAACACCTGATGACAGCAAATCGATTTTAAACACAGCTTCTATCCAGCCGACCGTGCCTCCTCACAGTGGGTCCTGGTGCCTCAGCATAGCTCTGTGCTCCCCACGCAGCTGTCTGTGGCTGATCTTTCCAGAGGAGACTGCCAGGCTTCCTTCCCACAGCACTGCTGGGGGGATAGGAACCTTCAGCATCTGTTAGCGGTCAAGTGCGTCCTCTGTTGTGGCAGTTAGGCTCTGTGTCAACTTGACCCTGGGTGAAACTGTAGGTATAGAATCTTGCCTACCCACCAGGCCAAGTCTGATGATACTTCCTGGGGATGTGGGCTTTTCTATAAGAAAAGTGGTGAGACTTCCACCACTGAACCACCAATAAGGGAAACCAATCACAATGATGGACATATACTAAAGTGACCATATTTTAAGTGGGACACCATGGGGGGGGGGCAGTTCTTGATTAAAAATTTGGTCTATATGGAGCAACAAAAATTTTCATAGACCCCCCCAAAAAAATAAATAAAAAATAAGTAAAAATGCTGAGCCCTGGTGGCATAAGTGGTTGAGTGCGGGACTGCGGCCCGCGGGCTTGGTGGTTCAAACCCAGCAGCAGCTGTCAGGAGCAGCACTGGGTAGCGCCCGTGACCACCAGAGGCAGTGATGCCCCCCCCCCCCAAAATAAATAAATAAAAAATAAAAATTTTCATAGGATGCAACAAAAATAGTATTGTAATATTTTTATCTTAATTTTAAAAAACCATGGGATTTTGTTAAATTGTTTAAAAGAGGGACGTCTGGTCACTTTAACATATAATCCTCTTCTAGGGGGTGGACAACAGAAAAGTGAATGAAGGGAGGCAGTGGTCGGCAGAAGAGATGGATATATATCTATATCACCTATATCTATATCTATATTCAAGGTCCACGAGGGATGAAAGGGAGCGGAGAAGGGTAAAATGAGCTGATATCAAGGACTCAAGGAGAAAGAAAACATTTTGAGAATGGTGATGGTAACATATGTACAATTGTGCTTGACACAATGGATGGATGGATTGTGAGAAGAGCTGTGAAAACCCCCAATAAAACGATTGAAAAGAAAAAAGAAAGACTGTGAAGAATTCTCTTCCTCTCTCTGGCCTTCCGCCTTCTTCCTTGCTGGGACTCAGTGTCTCTCTCCAGGGGAAGCCCCCACACGGGCTGCCCGACCTTGGGAGCCCTTTACTGCCCTCCGTCTTCCCACCGACCTTGAATCTACAAGACTGCACCCGCCAGCCTGTGATCTCTCTATTTCTTGCTCCACCTTTCTATGTCAGCAGCCTGCAGTGAAGAGTTGTCAGAGAGCCAAGGCTAGCACCGGACCCCCAGATCTAGGTCAGACTAGGCTGGGCTGACTTCTTGACAGGAAATCACTTCTTGTGTACCTCGAGTACCTACAGGAGGGTCCCTGGTTTTGTTCCCCTACACAACCCAGCGTCACGTGGCTGTTTATTAAAAAGAAGTGCTGACAGCAGTCACTCACCAATGCAGGTAAAACCAACCGGCTTCTTACTCACTGTGTATGAGGGGGAGTGCCTAAGCATGAATTGCTTAGATTGTTCTGCAGTGCGCTCGTCGGCCTTTAGCATGAGCTGGGCGGGAAGCATGTGTCTAAGAGGGAAAGAAAGCCACTGCTCTTGCAGGAGCCTGACCACACCGGTGATCCACCTGTTTGAATCGCCATGACCCTGTGATGGTGGGAAAGCCATGCCTCACCACACCTGTCTTCCACCTTCAAGGAGGTTTCTGAACGAGGTTAGCTCAAGGCTCCTTCCGACATTAGCATCCTATGGTCCTTTTCCACCACGAACAGGACAAGCGACGTAAGGCGTGGGACTCGGTGTGGAGTGAAAATGGAAGTCTTGTTTTTAAAGAAGATAATGAATTTAGACAGCAGAGCATTAAGTCAAGTGCAGGAGCAAGGAGCCCCCTCTGAAAGCACAGGTTACACACCTGTGAAGTCGCCCCTGTGGGTGGCAGAAGGTAAGCTAACGCTTAGATGCAGTAGCAGCTCACAGTAAAGGCACCACCACAGGTCTCCGTTCAGGAGCAAAGTGGAACAAAGAAAATATAAGCATCGTGGTTCAATTAGCCACTGCTCTGCAGGAGCCTGTGATCTCTCTGAACCATGGAGAGGCTGGAAGAACTAGATGGTGCCCACTGGTCATGGCCGGACACTCTGATTGGGCACATGAGTGATGAGTCCTCACAGAAAGGGGGAGAAAAGTCAAGACCTCATGGAAGATTCTAGATTTATTGGTCACCTTGGAACGAGAGGAGTCTCGGAGACAACTTCCTGAGACACCCCTTTACTCCTGAAGCCAAACAATCCCTTGAAAGCTCCCAATTAACTATATGCCAGTCAGGTGAGCTTAACAAGTAAAGAAGCAAAACAACTACCACAAACACAAACACACTCCCTGCCATGCAGTCCATTCCAAATCAAGTCCATCCTCTAGGGCAGGTAGAACTGCCCCTGTGGGTGTCCAGGACTACCACTCTTCACAGGGGTAGAACCCTCCACTTTCACCTGCTGGTAGAATGGCTAGTAATTTCTGTCCTTGAGATCAACAGAGCAATGTGTAACCCACAATGCCAAGGCCCCAAGAAGGACTCTCTTTTCCAAAGGACTCTTGAAGTCCAAGCAGACAATAAAAACTCACTACAGTGACTGGTCAGTCAGAGTAGAACTGCCCCTGGGGGTTTCTGGCACAAACTCTTAATGGGAGTAGAGGGTCTCATCTTCCTCCCTCTGACAGGCCTCTGGTTTCAAACTGCTGACCTTGCAGATCAGAGCTGAATGTGTAACCATTGTGCCATCAAGGTATCTGGTGGACAACGGTTACGTGACTGTGTGGATGAGAAATTCCAGAGAAGGAGATCAAATGAGTAAGCGGAACAAGTAGAGTGGAAATAATAGGAAGGCTGTCGCTAACGGAAGGGGATGCTCCATGGGACTTAACAGGATGCGTGGGGCGCGCTGGATGGGAGCCTGTTGTGCTCTGTATCTTCTCACCCAGAATAGAATAGAACGCTACTTATTTTTAAATGCAGCTTTTTGACAAACCGGGCGTATAAATTTAAATACAAATTACTTGCAACGTAGATTAAACACCTGTCAACAAAAATCGTTAACTATACCCAGGTCGAGTGATTAGAGACGAACAACAATTGTCTTTTCATACTTGATTACAATCACTTTCTATTTTAAAGCGCCACTGCTGAATATGAAGTCGGCCTGCATTCCACGTGCAGGCCTTCCATGCCGGCGCCGTGAGCCAAAGGCAGCCAACCTTTCCTGTGCTCACACCTGTGATCCAGATGAAAGGCACCACAGCTCTGCCGGGGCTCCCGAAGAAGAAACGGAGTGTCAGATCCGAGGGGGTGGAAGTCAGCCACACTCATTATCTGTTCCAGGCACTTGCTGCATCTGCAGCGATCGTGAATTGGAACCACGGGGTCACAGGGACATGAAGGCCTGGAGCCCCAATCCACCTTCCTGTCTTCCCACGGCCGCGAGGACAGGCTCAGAGAGAGACCAGGCTCACACCAATCTAGGGGAGGCTTAAAAAAAAGCAAAACTCACCGCCTTGGAGGCGAGGCGGACTCACAGCGACCCTACAGGATGGGGGAGCTCTGCTCCTGTGTGTGCTGAGACAGCAGCTCTCACAGTGAGTAGAAAGCTTTGTTTTTCAATCGAGGAGCCATGCGGCTGGTGATTTCGAACCACTGACCTTGCAGTTAGCAGCCCCATAAGTAACCACTGTGGCAGGAAAGGTCAGCACCAGAAATAAAGGGCCCCATCTAGTAATGATAGAGTATAAACATCACAGAGACTCTGGAGTGGATTCCCCGGTAAGCAACTTATACGCAGGCTTGGGGCATCCACAAAGCCAGGGCAGCAGCGATTGTCGAAAGTGGGATGCACAAACCTCAAGCAGACAGACTCAAGGATGCAAATGAAAGGACACAGCTTCAGAGAGTGAAAATGAGATGAGGTTCATGCCGGGTCAGGAGGGTACCTAAGTACACAGCTGGTTATGCTCTGAGGTCCCTACTACTTCAACACCGTCCCTGGCATCCCTTCCCGTGTAACTGGAACTCCTGTCTCCTCAGATCACTTGAGAGTATACGATTTCTTCTTGATCAACAAGCACAGGAATGGGCTATCTCTTTCGACATTCACCCAACTGGATCCAACATGAGCATCGAAGAGTTCTATTAATAGATAGCAATCTCTGATCCACTTTGAGAGAACCGTCTTACAGATTTAGGGCTGCTGATACAACCACTGCCCGCTCTGACATGAGACAAACACAAGGACTGCTCTTGTACACAATCAAGGGGACGCGAATAAGCCAATCATTGCCTGGAAGCCAATCAAGTGACTTTCTGACCATAGAATATTTGGGAACTGAGTAATGTCCTAAGTTTGGTTAACGATACTTACAACTTTAACTTCAAAATAGGCATGACACACACCGATGCAATCTATCACATATGTAATATAATACTATCAATGGGCAATAATGTAGGATGGAGATATCAACATCTGAAACATGCTGTGGAGATTCGATTTATCAATCATGGAAAGTTTTAATTTGCATATCAAGTAGGAATGATGCATTTTCTTGTCTGTTACAGGAGACCACACAGTTCTTGAAATTATTCTCACACTCTCTCTACCTCTCGTGCAATCCATGTTAGCCTTTTGCAACAATGCACATCCTTCTTCACTCACCTTCCAAGGAAGCAACAAAGCACATTTATAAGAACATGGCATTGAGATCCTAGCAGACTCTTTACATATCCCCCTGAAGGCAACTGAAGAATTCCTTGAGAAAGTAAATTAACTGAATCTCCAGATAACAACGACTATCTAAAAGTGCATCATTTCCCATATCCCTCCAGATTGAGCCCCTTTTAAGAAACTGACTGATATTGTTCAAGAGGAAGTTAACATCCCGAATGGCTAAGACACACACAAGCATGCATGTAAACACACACACACACACACACTCACACACAAACACGATTCTTAAAAAAATTCTCCGACAATTCCATTATGCTTTAAGGCAGTGGTTCTCAACCTGTGGGTCATGACCCCTTTGGGGGTCGAGGGATACTTTCACAGGGTTCATCCAATTCATACCAGTAGCAAAATGACAGTGATGAAGTAGCAACAAAAATAATTTTATGGTTGGGTGGTCACCACAACACGAGGAACTATCTGAAAGGGTCATGGCATGGGGAAGGTTGAGAACCACTGCTGCATGATCTTTTATCCATCACATATCTGCTATACATGTGTATGTCTTCATAACTCACATATCCCATTCAAATTTGTGAGACCACAGAGGAGGGGACACCGCAGGCAATCAGTGTTGAGGAACCATTATCCCCTGCAGAGAACTGACATAAAGGGAGAGAAAGATGGAGCCCGAGAGTGTAGCAATAGTACAGAAGATGTATCCAGGCCTAGACAGACTGGCATCATAAGGAGAGGCACCCTGGTGCTAGCGTCAGTTAAAGTCCTCAGCCAGAAGGTTGGCGGTTCAAACCACCAATGGATTTCTGGGAGAGAAGACCTGGCAATTGATCTCCATTCAGAGGACAGGTAGCAGTTCTACTCTGTCCTGTAAGGTCACCGTGAGTCAGAATGAACTTGGTGGCGTAGTGGTTGTGCGTGGGACTGCAGCCCACTGGGATGGAGGTTCAATTCCAGCAGCAGCTCCACAGGAGCAAAGACTGGGCCTCCTACTCCCACCACCAGAGGGCAGTGATGTCCCCCCCGCCAAAAAAAAAAGAACATCTAGCAGAACGATCCGAGTTTCCAGGCCACACACATAATCAACCTGCTCAGCTGTGAACCAAGAGCTGGCAGGTCAAGTTCACCACGAGGCACCTTGGGCCACACCTGACCATCAGGTGAGTCGGCTCTACCTCACCATGACCCACGTACAACAGAAGGCAAGGCTGTCTGGTCCCATGTCCTCCGCACAATGGTCCCTATGCCCAAGAGCCCAGTATTGCCCTCACTGTGTCAACCCATCTTGTTGAAGTCCTTCCTCTTTTTCACCAGCCCTCGACTTGACCAAGCTTGATGTGCTTCTCCAGGGACTGGTCTCTCCTGAAAACACGTCCAGTCGGTAAGAGGAAGTCTCACCATCCTCGTCTCTAAGGAGCACCCTGGCCGTGCTCCTTCGAGACAGATTGGTTTGTCCTTTTAGCAGTCCATGGTAATTTCAATGTTCTTCTCCAGCAGCACAATATCAATGCATTGATTCTTCTTCAATCTTCTATATTCGTTGTCCACCTTTCACATGCGTAGGAGGCGATTGCAAACACCACGGCCTGGGTCAGGCTCGCCTTAGTCCTCAATGTGACATCCTTGTTTTTCAATACTCCCCAGAGGTCTTGGGCAGCAGATTTACCTAGTGCAACACACCGTGTTAGCTCTTGACTTCTGCTTCCAACAGCATCGATTGTGGATGCAAGCAAGACAAAATTCTTGACAACTAACTCCAAGTTTTTTCTCTTTAGCATGATGTTACTTAGTGGTCCCATTGTGAGGATTCTGGTCTTCTTGAATCCCTATGGAAGGCCGAAACCCTCGCTCTTCACCTGACTGGGGATGGGGGTGGGGTGGGGCATTGACCTTGTGGGGATTTGGCTAGAAGGGAAATTATTCAAGGCTAACTTTTCAACTTGATGAACCAGAGAATGGAAGGCCAGAGACATTTGGTAACCTTGCCTCAAATAGTTGATTTCTAATTTTTACCTCTGTGTTCCTCCACTCAAAATTGGTGGGGATTAAGTGGAACTAAAAGGCTTGCTGTTCAAGCCTAGGCAGTGACAGGGAGTTGACTAGGCAAATGTGCGTGTGAGTGTGCTCTGTGAATGGTGATGGGGATTTGTGCAACTGATGCCACTGATGACGCTACAACATGGTTAGTTTGAATGATGCCACCAACCTGTGCATGTGAGAAACCTTCTACTGGCCAATGCTGGATGCTTTTTTTCCCAATAAAATTAAAATCAAAAGAGAACCCCGAGGAACACCATTCTTCCCTTAAACAGGTGGGTGCGCCATGAGCTGGGCACAGCAAGCTATCAAGGCGCAAACAGATTCACAGATTAGGCGAGACTGTTGACGACGGATTGTCTCCACTGTGGCTGTACAGGAACTCCAGAGAGAGCAACGGAACAGGACAAGAGGACACACATGTACAGACAGACCCCAGCGAGGTGGCGGCCGTGGACCCTGGGAGCTGAGGCCGCACAGTTTATCGAGAGCAGAGCTCGCTCCCATGCCTCCTCATGGGAGCACCTGGGGCTTGTGTAGCCTGGCCGGTAAGGAAGCTGCCCATCGTGTCAAGCACCAGCTTTTCCTCTGTGTGTGCGAGACAGATGCGCCCCTGCAGCCACAAGAAGACCCGGCCCTGCATGCAGAGGTTCCCAAGGGGGGCACGCTTTTACATTTTTGCTGTCTGCGTTTTAAAGTCTTTTCTCTGTCTCCTCCATTTCTTGCCTCCTCCTCCTTCTTCTTATTCCTCTTCTTCTCTTCCTTCTTACCCCCTCCCTCCTCTTCTTCCTCCCTCCTTTTCCTCATTCCTCCTCTTCCTTCTCCGCCTCCCACCCTGCTTCTCTTCTTTCTGCTTCCAAATACGCCTGATTGTGACTTTCAGCAGGCCCTGCTCGTCAGCTCTGGAAATAATCACATTCACCAGAAATGCATGCAGAGCAGTGGGCTGTATGGAGAACTGAAGGTAACGTTCTCCCCAGATGCAGATGGAGAGCGAGGCAGAGGGAGGGTGGGCAAGGGAGGCTGGGGGCAAGGGCCAGACACTCATGCCATGAGCCCTGGGAGCACAATGTAAGGTATTTGACTGCCACCCGTAAGACTGGCCCTTCCAATTCATGCAGGAGAGCCAGCAGAAAAGAGATGGCCATCTCTTCCCGTAAGGACGCAGCCTGGACCCCTGCTGGGGGCAGTTGCAGTCAGTCACACGGGGTCACTGTGAGTGGGAGTCCCCTGGCTGGCACCCAGGCAGAGCAGTAGAGGGTGTGGCAGGTCCCTAGGTGGCATGGCACCATGAGCCATCTGGTGATCCCCAAGCTCACAAGGAGAAAATGCTATGGGACAGCTCTGCATGGGGACAATGGGAAGATAGTCAGAGAGGTTCCAGGATGGTCTGCTGAGCATGTGTGAAGAGGCAGAGAGTCACCAGGCCCTGCAGGGTTGGGCTGTGGCAGCTGTGAGGACCTGTTTGAACAGAGGGCGAGTCTTAGTCCTTGTGCTTGACACGCATGTGAGTGCTCCGTAAATGGTCACAGCTCTTAGGAACATGTCTGCACCCATATGGGGTGTGGGGGAGTGTCAAAAAGGTTGGTGGGAAAATTGAACGGAGAGAGAATGGCATTCTCCCAGCCATCTTTTGAAACCCCTAGATGAGGCAGACGCGCTGGCACGTCCAGGCAACTGCACAGACATGCATGGCTGTGAGCTGCTTGCGTGCCGGACTGACCTGGGACAGACCTGTGTGCTCACGCCCCCCATGGGTTCACTTGTAAACAGAGAGCTGCAGAC